>JADLZK010011875.1:0-61792 GCA_015847255.1 Hyparrhenia diplandra | reverse complement strand
AGAGTGGACACATATTTATTTAGAAAAGTGTCGAAGCTTTATTGATAGGATAAAATAGGTCTTACATAAGTGGCCCGAGGGTCACAGCCTTATTACACAACGTTAGGTAAACATAGGTGGTGCTGTGGCGATTTATTTATCAGAGTAGGCTACAAGGTCTAGTGGTCCTAGCCTGCCACACCCACAAGAATACTTGAGCGTAAGTCGAAACCCTAGTATCAATGTCTTGGTCCTAGCAAATCCGCAAACATCAACGTCTAGTCCTCCTGCGGAAAATCCTCGCGATCGTCATAGCCGGGGTCCTCTTCTAAGCCGAAGTCCGAAAATAACAACGGGTGAGTACAAAGGTACTCAGCAAGTCCAAACCTGGGGTTGGTGAGTATTACGGGTTTAGGCCCTAGCAGGGACTCTAAAACTGCCCTCACTAGTTCCCGGTCAGGTTATATGGTCATCGCTTCACAAAACACAAACAGTTAGTATCATTAGGGTTAAACTAATAATAGATGATCCGGCCTAGCATTTGCCCATTCCAAGGACGTGGCTATTCGAATAGGTTTAAGTAACTTTGCAGAGGCTGTACAATTTCCCCACACGATGGACATACTCCCTCCGTGATCAGTGAACCAGAATAGTCCAACAAGATCTCGTGCCTGCTTGGCAGCCAACCTATGTGTTAGTATATCTTCTACTGAAAGATTCTCGTGGGTTGGAAAGTGGGAAGATCACTTAGCATCCCACTTAGGGAAGATCACCTAGCATCCCGGTGCGGAAGATCACCTAGCATCCACTACGGAAGATCACCTAGCATCCGCTCAACAATAATTCATCACGTTAATTCATAATTCATATACTCAATATCTCAATCACTTACGTGGAAGTTCACCTAGCATCCACGCCAACCCGACCTCGGAAGATCACCTAGCATCCGAGTCAGCTCCCGATTATCCTTCTGCCTACCACCGGCCTCCTAAGCATACGATATACCTCGACCTAACGGGGTGTGAGATCAGGTCGCCCCATCCCGACGTGTGGCTATACGAATTATCGCACTAGGTAGATGGTCTATGAACCGGTCCTTAGGGAGGTGAGTATCTCTCCGCGGGACTCATTCCCGTGTGTGATTGGTCCACCTCCATGTAGACTATCACCACTCACCTTTCTGTTGACATGGTCCACATTATTATCAAGGTTATATTAATCTCATTACTCGATCATATCATGGTCATAAGCATTACTCATCATCATCACATGCACACAACATAAATAATCTCATATATCATAATCATCTCACAAGCACCTCATGTGCATCTCATATATCTCATAAGCACCGACGTGCATCTCATATATCTCATAAGCACCTCACGTGCATCACATCATCATTATCTCATCAACGTTAACACAGAACGATTAACCATGATCATCATCTTTGTAAGATTAGGTTGATTAATTAAGTCAAGATTATTAGGGGGTAAGGACTTGCCTTGTTATTGTAGTCTTCCGGCTCTGGAACGTAGTCAGGGTCATCTCGTTCCTGGTAGGGGTCCTCATCGGCTACTCTCGCGTACGGCGGTGATTATAAGAAATTAATAGGCCGATCGAATAGCGGTAAAATGAACCATGTGATAATACATAAAACCAGTAGCAATGGATAAAGATCGATTTTAGAAAAATAACGGAAGTGGTTTGACCTAATTTGGAGTTACGGTTCGGAAGTTATGATTTTCCCAAGATTAATTCTAGTCAATAATCATGGTGGGATTTTTATGTATTTTATTAATACAAAAATATAATAAAAATCATGAAAATTATCTACACGTGATCTAGTTTATTTACATATTTTTCCTAGAATTTTCTGAGGTATGGAACATGTACTTATAGCATTAGGGGTACAGTTCTCGGGTGGATGTAGCATTTTGCCTGCACTATACCACGCCCGCGTGGCCTGCTAGTGGGCCCTGGGCCCATCCCACATGGCAGGGGAACGGCGTGGACGCTCCCGTTAACGGGAGGCCACACATCGGCCGTTTATTGGATGCCGGCGGACGGCGTCAAGGCGGTGACGGTGTTGGGGTTAAACACCCGCCCACCGCGTCTTCACGGTGGCGGTTCGCCGGAGTTGGCCGGAGTCGGCCATCCGTTGCTTGTTGTTCGCCGCGTGGGGTCCCTTATGATCCCCTCGTCGCCCTGGTGACATTGGTGGGTGTTAGGGCGGCGGAGGTGGCTTCCTCCCATGGCGGCGACGTGGCCGGCGGCTCTTGACGACAACGACAGCTAGCGGCGGCGCTATGCTACACAATAGGGAACACTAAGTGAGGGAAAAGAGAGAGGGAGTGTTTGGGAAGCGTACCGACTTGCCAATTTTAGTCGACGACGACCACAGCGGTGCCCTTCGTGACCTAGCTCCGACGGCGGCGGAATTTGGATTTGCGGGAAACTTGGATAGCGGGCGGAGGAAAGGGGGGAAGGGAGAGCAAGCGCGAGCACCGTGTGTTCTGATTCCTTGCGGAGCTCTCGCTGCTGGGGTGAGGTCTAGAGGCACGCCGGGCGGGGCTATTTATAGTTGCGTGCCGTGGGGAGCTCCAGCGAGATATTTCTGCCGCGTTCCCGATCTTTTCCGGCAACCGGCGCTGTGCTCGTGGACTCTCGGTGTGTTCCTCTGCTCCGCCTTGTTGTCCTGACTCAAGGTGGCTAGCTGGGCATGGCTGGTGGTCGTGTTGTGGCCGCCGGCAACGGCTGGCAAGTTCGTCAGGTTCTTCCTGTGTGCGTGAGTGAGATGGCCCTTGCCTGCCAATGCATGCATGCTAATCCAACCGCGCGGTCCTATGCTCCGGTCCGTCCCTGTGGCCGTGGCGGCGGTACGGCGTCGGGCGACATGGCGGCGCGCCGTGCCCCTGTCGCCAGCGCCAGAAGGACACAAAGCCGTCGGCCGAGCCCCGCCCTGTCGATGTGAGTGAGGGAGGAGAGGTGGGCCGGGTGGCCTTGCAAATCTTTGGGCCGGCCTGCATGGAAAAGATAGGGAGAGAAGAGAAGGGAGAGTGGGCTGGGCTGATTTGCTTATTCTCTTCTTCTCTTTTCCTTTGCTTTTTCTCTTTTCCTTTCTCATTTTCTTATTCTTTCTTTTTTTTCCTTTTTATTTGTAACTCCACTTTAGGTCGTACCAAAAATCCATGAAATAAATTTGAGGTGTCAAATTAAATGGAAAATCACAAAAGTGTCGAATCAAAGCTCGATTTTCGAAAAGTTATATTTTTGGCGAATTTTGAAAAATAGCCAAAAATCGGGTGTTACATAGGTCCAGGTTAGGGACATAATCCAGTCCATAGTATGGAGACCATTATCTTCCATGGATCTTTCTTCTATTTGCAAGTTCTATTTCTATGATCATGGTCTAACTTATGAATTAGAGTATAGTCTTGTTCATGTTATAGTGTTGATATATGAACTAGGATATGGTTTACATATCATAATCTTGACATGTTCATATTCGTTCTTCATCGATCATCGTATGCATAACATGATTATAGATGGGATAATGGTTCGTCGTTCTTTCGGGTTTGCTCTTGTCTTAGTCCGTCCATCCGTAGGGTGGGGATCCTAGGGGGACAAGAGTAGTGCTCTAGTACGCGGGCATGGTGCCCGGGTATTACGACACCTTCGAATATGAGAGCATACCACGGTCGTGAGGGTAGGCGGCAGGGTCGTGATAGCCCTGTCCGTCCCTTGTAATCCCTCCTCGTTCGTATGTAATGTAGGAGTTCGTAAATGCTTCGCATTGGGCCGGATGGTACCGGGGAGTCTCCCTGTTATCCTAGACATAATCATGCTTATATTGTGTTAGCATATGATCCTAACTATTCATTTGTAAGACCATGACTAGAATACATTAGAGTACTCCATAGGACATTCATTTATTTTTTATCTATTTTCTTTATCCTTTCAAGGTGGATTCCAACGTGTGTGTCACACTATCTATAAACCGTATTGCTTACCCCTGTTATGATCAAGTTGGACTTAGCGTGCACACATTCCATCATCCAGATGCCATGCTAGCTTCTTATATACAAGCCTTCCTTTGGGAAAATATAAATAACGATACCCTGAATACTTCCAGGTGAAATGCTACAATGATAGATCCGTGTGCTTGCGGATGAAATATCAACTATGGCAAGATCCATCACCGTTGATTGAAAGTGCGTTATCACCGACACGGTGGTTCCACTTAGTGATATCGACGACACGTTTTCTAGCGTCGTCATTAGGGATGGGTTCTAAACCTGTTTCTAGTGATTGCGCCAAGAAACGTCAACACCCAACAACATAGCTGGCCAGCCAACAGGCCTTGCCTCCAGTCATGCGAGCAGGCCCGGTCTATTATTTTTAGGCAAACCGGCCCAAACGAGTAGGCCGGCCCAGCTATTGACTTGGCCAATGTCGCCGGCCCTAAATCTCGCAAATATTGGGCAAAAATAGTGCAACCCCGGGGTCCAGCTATTGACTTGGGCAATGTCGCCGGCCCTAAATCTCGCAAATATTGGGCAAAAATAGTGCAGCCCCGGGGTTTCGAACCGCTGACGGCACCTAACACCAGCTCGTGACTTACCACTGCACCATTCGACGTTTTCTGTTAGAAGAGTACTACAAATTTTATTTGTAGGATAACTCAGCCATTTATTTCTAAATAAACATTACTTCGCCGTGGTCTTCTAAACATTTTGACAGCAACAATTTATTTCTAAGCGTTGAATTGTTGTAATTCATGAAATGTTACATATTCACACACAAGTGAGGCATCTGGTAACAAACGTCATTTGTAGTATAAAATACATCATCTGGTAATTCATGACACACATTCACACATCATTTGTCAGCATTATAGAACACTTGTGATAGCTCAGATGCTCTGCTTATTTTGACAGCAAGTAATTCATAACTGTGCTCTATTTTGACAGCATGCAATTCATGACTTACCAGTAGTATAAATAACACATCACACAGACTCAAATCACACACAAGGCAGATTATAGATAATATAATTACTGCATTAAGTAGTCAAAGCCCAGGATCATCCATCACAGCCCAAGTTCTTACATCCATCAAAGCAAACTACATAACACCACCAACAGCACCAACCACTAGGTGCTTCATCTAGAAGACTAGATAACAGCTAAGTTAATAAGAGCAGCCCAGGTGCTTTATCTACTAGACTAGATAACAGCCAAGCTCATAACAGACGTGCTTCATCTAGAAGCTTTAACAGCCCAGGTTATGACAACCATCAAGTGAGACAAGTTCACCGCTTTTCACAGATCCTAAAAGACTACAGCACCAACCAGAATCATCCAAAACATTTCCATCCAAAAGCCACTAGGTGCTTGTAGTCTGCATCATATATATATATATACTATTATAGATATGGACAGGCGTGGAGCCACCAGTTCTACTTCCTTGCCAGTTTCTTCATCAACTTCTGGATCTTCTTGTCCTTCTTCTTGATCAGCTCATCCTTGTCCGCCAGCTCCTTGTTTAGACAAACGATGCATTCCTGCAAAGAAAAGCCAACTGTCAGTTATAGACAAAAACTAGTTTATGCCTGATGCAACATTCTCCCACAGTTTCCTTTACTATCAGTATTTAGACTTACTATCAGTATTTATACTAACTGTAGTGATCACCCAAGTAAGTGTCAATGAACCTGACAGAATCTATCAGTAATGTCACATGTTGCACAATGAACACATACTCGGTTTGTCAGCTAAAATGATCTCTAGCAACAACATAAATGAATAATACTCGATTTCTGTCAGCTAAAATGATCTCAGGTGACCACATATATTAATAAAGCTGAAACACACACTATATACCCGGTTTCTGTCAGCTTAAACAACATAAATGAATGAAGCTGAAAACTGCAGATTATACCAGTTCATTTAACTGATCTCATTTTCAGTCTCCCTTTCAGGTCATGGCTGCCAGGCAGTTTAGTCTGTTACCGCACGAGTGGTACCTAGAAATAAATGGTGTATCTATCTATCTATACTATATGATCTTCAATTCATCATACTAAACGGAAGAAAAAGTAACTCAGACCCAAGGTTTTATTCTATTCAGATTTCAATGCCCATATAAACTAATTCAAAAAATAACGTTACAGGCTCAAACCTCAATAGACAAACAACATATACGATTCCTACAAAGCTGTATCAGCACACACTAAACGCTCGTGAAACAAGACAGGGGAATTAGCTTCTTCAAGATGAAGCAACACGTCAACTATTGAGCAGAGGTAACCTATGACAGAATTACATGCCTCAAAGTAGGCAAATCCAAAACTACTCCAAACTCCCTGTACACTCAGCAAGTAAAATTGCTCACATTCTGGGGTCAACTGCAATTCAAAGGCTGTTTGGATTTCTGAACAAGCAATCTTATGTAAGCAATCTAGCAATCAGATGAAATATTTCTTAACATACTGTAGCAAGCAAAAGTGAAAACCCCATCTGAACAAACTAGATACACCAATCATATGGACTTCTGAGTTTAGATCCCAGCATCCCACCTTACTAAACATAGCTAAACAAATTTTCAAGCACCTCCTTGAACATATAACAATAAAAAGTTACTTACTGCAAAGGTTACAAAGGAGAGAAAGGGACGTTTAGTCTAGATAGTAACAAATTTCAAAATGACACTCTACCCTGATGTGAATATATAACCTCTTTATTCCAAAAATATGCCAGGTTGGTAAACTGCAGAAAATCCAATTCTACAGAGTACAAAGCAACCACAGAAAACCAATCCAAATGCTAAATCTAAAGGCTAGATATACTTCTGAAAGGACTTATGAGCTTTTATCATAGTGCATACTGAAAAGTGAAAACCCCATCTGAACTAACAACCTGTCTCACAACACAAAAATCAGAAAGCTAATTACTCACAACAGAGAAAAAGAAACCTATAATCACCTATTTCCATTAGAAGCACTCCGAATCAAAGCAACATTTATACAGTTATGTTAGCACATTAATGATTTGTGAAGTTATGTTAGCACATTAATGAATCAATTCTGGTCCTTCAGCTTGATGAGGCTCCTTGGTTTGTGAAGTGTTTCGCTGGAACAATCAAGGTCAAGTCTACTAGTGGTCTGTGAGCTGCTGTCAGCCTTTGTTGAATCTGTGAACTTGTGTGTCAGCCTGTGAACAAGTCTTGGAACTTGTTTGTGATTTTGTGTTAGCTGAACCTGTGTGAGTTGTGAATCTGTGTGCACTGAGTTGTGCTTGTGAGCACTAAGTTATCTGTGAATTTGTCTACTATTTGAATTGTGCTCTGTGAAATGTGTTGTGTGTATTTGTGCTCTGAAATATGTGAAATGTGCTCTGTGACACTGGTGCATAACCAGGTGTCGCCAGCTGGCGGAACACAGGTAGCCCACGTGTCGCAAGCAAGAGGAACATAGTAAGACCACGTGGCAACACAGAGAAGCACCACGTGTCGCCACCAGAAAGCACCACGTGTCGTCACAGGAACACACCATGCGGCGTTACAGGAACGTACCACGTGTCGCCAGCGGAAAGCAACACGTGTCGCAAAGGGAATGCACCACGTGTCATCACGAGAACGCACCACGTGTCGACACAAGAACGCACCACGTGTCACCTCCGTAAAGCTCAACGTGTCGCCGCTAGGACGCGCCACGTGTCGTAAGAGGAAACAACCACGTGTCGACACAAGAAGCACCCATGTGTCGGCACATAAACTCGCCACGTGTCATCACCAGAAACTGCCACGTGCCACAACGAGACACTGCCACGTGTCGCCACGGAATCATACCACGTGTCTACACCTCAAGCCACCACGAGGCGACCCGGGAAACTGCCACGTGTCGCCACGGCATGCTGCCACGTGTCGCCACCTAAAGCACGTTTGGGTGGCGCCACGTCAGCTGCCACGTTGCAAGGTGCCACGTGGCGGACACTTCCATGACGATATCTATGACGCTTTCATCTTGGTCATAGAAAGAAAGGTGTTACATGACGAAAACCTGTTCGTCATGGAAAAAATTCACTTCTATGACGTAATTTGGCCATTTCGTCATAGATGGTCAAATGTGACGCGTGTTCAATGACGATTTCAAATTCGTCACTAATTCGTCAGACAACCTTTTCAGTGACGAATTTGGCATCTTCCGTGACAAACACGTTTTGTCATCGATGTGAAGTTCTCTACTAGTAGGATCTAGGTACGGCTGAAAGCTGGATTCCGACACTTTGAGGGTGTTTGATGTGAGATAGAATCGTGACATAAACATGTGATTTTCATGGTCTAGACCCCTGTATTTACAAGCTGTGATGACGTGCGACCAAGGGACATGAAAAAGCTGTGGAATGCTACAAGAACATTCAGCTTTCTGTAGGTCGACCCTATAATTTTTGCCATCGTACTTCTCCCCACCCGGATTGGTTCCTCCCGTTGACCTTATGTTGTACACTAGCCTAGATGGTCCGTAGGCTTCACCCACTTGGTTCAAACCTAATGCCTCCGCAATAGCCAGGTGTCTCCTACCGGCTCGCCCCCATTTTTCTTTCGACGCCTTGGCTATGTTCCAAAGATTAACAAAGTATTCGTTGCACTTCTTAAACGAGTACTCCACAATTTTGGACACGGGGGGCGCACGGATACCGTGGGGGCACGGCCGAGGGCGTCGAGGCGCGGTCAAGGCCGACGGAGGAGGAGGGGCGTAACCGGCGGCTTGGAAGAGCGGGGGGCGGGGTGGCCGGGCCGTGGACGGGCAACGGTGGCGGCGTTCGGTCGAGAGTCGGCGAAGGAGGGGAAGATAGAAGAGAAGAGAGAGAGAGAGAGAGAAAGAAAGGAACGGGCCTGAACCTAACTCGCCGTCGCCGCATTGCATCCGGCGCGATGGGGCGGACCCCACACGCGCTCGCCCCCCCTGCACCTGAACCCTAACGGGCCCATCGCGTCGTCGCATCGGGCGCGACAGATTTGTCGCACAAGCATGCACCGGGCGTGACTGGCGGTCCCATGATCCTCCACGCCAGCACCGGTCAACCACGGGCGCCAGCGTGGAGGCGCTCGTCGCGCCACATGTGGTGGCGCAACAGCGTGTAAGTATCGCGCCAGGCTCTGTGGTGCGACCAAAAGGGATACCACATACAAATATTTGCAAACCAGGGATGGATTTGAAAATTCTTTTAAAAAAAGGTCAATTTTTTTAAAAAAAAATCTGTTGTTGGGTCGGTTGGCGTACTTGGCCTGGCTTGGAGTGGGGCACCGCCGACTCAGCCTGGAACGGCTGGCGCTGTTGGGATCACCGCCGCCGCGGCCGTGTGCTAGCTGCTAGTCCAGTCCACAGTCGGCGTGCATGCACCGTGTCCCATACAACTCGCTGGCCTGGATAATGGTGCCACGCGCAGACACACGCGGTTAGACATTTCCTGTCAACCATGGCGGTAGGTGAAACAGGAAGAGAAGAGAGAGGGGTCGGGCCCAGCTCGTCCTTGATTTGTCTCAAGGCGTCTCGAATGCAGCCTAGTGCACGCGCAGCTGCTGGCACTACTACAGGATTGATTTTGCGTGGTGTTCGGATTTTATTTTCCGTGGCGGGCATTTGAGAAATAACACCCCGAATTTTGGCTATTTTAAAATTCCTAAAAATTCGAACTTTTCGAAAACCTCAATTTAATTTTTTCGCTTTAACAATATTTTATGACTTAAATTGAAAATTTCGAGGGCTAGAATATTACAATTCTACCTCCTTGAATTTTTTTGCATAAAATATTTTATTTTGAGACCCAAAAGGAGTTGGCAACTAATTTGGGAAATAATAGAAAGAGGAGAAAATAAGAAAAGAAAGGAAAGGAGAAGAAAATAGAAAAGAATAGAAGGGAGAGTGAGCAGCCGGCCCAGCCCCAGCCTTTCCCTCCTCTCTCCTTTCTTTCCCACCGAACGGGCCGGCCCAGGGAAATGAGCCCACGCACACGGCCGCGGCCCACCTTTTCCCTCCCTCCGTTTCACGCCCGCGCGGACCCGTCCGTCGGCTCCGCCTCCTTCCTCCCGCAGCCGACGACCGGGCCACACCGGCCGGCCACGCCGCTTCCCGCCATGCCACCTCGGCGGTGCGGAGACCAAGGAACGGGGGCACCGCCGCCACGGACTCACGACGCGGACCGCCAGCTCATTCCTCCTCATCTTGAATGCCGCCAAGCGCCGCGCGCCAACCATGCCCGCCCGTGAGCCCCGTCATGGCAAGACCGGACAAAGGGAGGCCAGGCTGCGGCGGCCATGGTGACGAACCCCGCCATAATGGCGTGCCGCCGCGAAACGCCGCGACGCCGGCTATCCACGGCCCGCTGCCATCAAGCCGGCGGTGGAGGCGCGGTCTTTCCCGGTCACCTTGATGTGACCACACCATGGCGGCTCGCGGCTGTACCCGGTGACCGCCACCAGCTAGCCCACGAGACGACCGAGAACGAGGCCCGGCAAGGACACGCTGGCCTGCAACTCTGCCCGGGGAAGGCCGCCGGGGGCCACCGCGGCGAGGCTATAAATAGCCCCGCTGGGTGCTCCTCTGACCTCGCCCGAGCACCACAAGCTCCGGCGGGAGCCGGAACACCGGTGCTCGCGCCGGTTCGCCAGTCCCCCCTCCCTATCCGGCCACGAGCGGATTTCCCCCAAATCGGGATCTCGCCGCCGCCGTGCGAGTCCGCGCCGCCGTCAAAATAAGGTCGCCACCGGTCAAATTCGAGGCTCGGCACGCTTCCCTCTCCCCTCCTCTTTTTGTTTCCCATGCCTATCGCTTGTTTCCACAGTTCGCGGCGGCCGCCGAAACGCCGCCGTCTGATTTTATTTAGGTCGAAACCTAAGGAGCCTCGCGGCGAGCTACAGCGAGACGCCGCTTTGGCGGAAATCCGGCGGAGGCGCCGCCCAGGGCGACGGGCGGGCCGACCGGCGACGCCGTCAACCCCAAACGGGGCGTGACCAACCCGGTGGCGCCAAGTGTCCCGTCCCGCCCACCCGTCTTTCCCGTTACGCTGCCACGTGGGGAGCCATGGGACCCACCGTCACGTGGGTGACAATACGATGCGTGTGCCCGAGATGTAAAATGCTATGTACACCGTGGCTAATGTACAATGTTATAAATATATTTTCGGTGTCGAAAAAATTCCAGAAAAATATGTAAATAAACTAGATTATGTGGAGATGATTGTCATGATTTTTATTATATTGTTCCTTTAATAAAATATTGACATAAAAATCCCACGAGGTTTATTATCCGAATTAAACTTCGGAAAATCATAACTTCCGATCCGTAACTCCGATTTAGGTCAAACCACTTCCAGTATTTTTCTAAAATCGTTCTCTATCTGTTTATCATGATTTCACTCATTGTCACATGGTGTCTTTTATCGCTATTCATTCGCCCTAATATTTATTCGATAATGTCGCCGAACGTGGAAGTAGCCAACGAAGACCTTTATCGGGAGAATTGCAACCCCGATTACATCGCGAGCCCTAACGACGTATACAACCAAGGCAAGTCCTTACCCCCTTAATAATGTTGACCCAATTAATCAACCTACTTTTATGAGATGATAATCATGGTTTATATTGCTACGTGAATGATATGATGCATGATGCTACAATATGACTAATTGAGATCAATAGAACCTAATTAATAATGAGAACCATCCAACGAAAGGTGAGTGGTGATAGTCTACATGGAGGTAGACTAGTCACAATCGGGGGATTAATCCCGGAGAGATGCTCGCCTCCCTAAGGACCGGTTCATAGACCATCTACCTAGTGAGATTTCACGCATGACCACACGTCGAGATGGGGCGACTTGATCTCACACCCGTTGGGTCAAGGTATATTGTATGCCTAGGAGGCCGGTGGTAGGCAAAAGGGCTATCGGGAGCAACATGGGGAGAGTGGCCCCATGGTCCGGTTGGCGTGGTTCTTGAAAGTGGTCTTCCACGAAAAACCTTTGGCGCAATGTTATCATATGCAATTTATAAGTTAACGGGTCTTGAGTGATCATCCGAAATGCCGAGTGCTATGGGATCTTTGAGTGATCTTCCCATTCCCAACCCCCGAAAACCTTTGGTAGAAGATATACCGAAACCTAGGAGGCATCCAAGCGGGTACGAGGTCTCGTTGGATCTTTTCGACCACCGATCATGGAAGGGGATGATCCATCGTGTGGGGAAATTGTACAACCTCTGCGAGTTTTATTTAAATCTATTCGAATAGCCACGTCCTTGGCATGGGCAAATGCTAGGCCGGATCATCTATGATTAGACTTTCATACTAATGATGACTAACCGTTTGTGCTTGTTGTTGATGATAATCTTATCTAAGCTAATCGGGAACTAGCCGAGCAGTTTTAGAGTCTCGCTAGGGCCCAAACCCCTAATAACCACCAACCCCGGGTGTGGACTTGCCGAGTACTTTTGTACTCACCCGTTGTTAATTTTCCGAGTTAGGCCCGGATGGGGACTTCGCTCACGATGACCACGATAAGGCAATGCGAGGGATGATTAGACGTTTACGCCTTTGGAGTTTCTAGGACCAGGATATTGACACTAGGGTTTCGACTACGCTCAAGTTGCTTGTGGGTGTGATATGATAGGAGCCACTATCTTGTTGTAGCAAACTCGATAAATAAACAATTAGCCACGGCATGGCTTAGGTTTATCCACCGTTGTGTAACCTTTAAGACAGTGACCCTCGAGTCACTTATGTAAGACCTTAATTATCCTATCAATAAAAGCTTCGGCACTTTTTATAAATAAATCAGGTCCACTCTTGTCTTATAAAACGTATTAGCGCTGATCCCGGCACTAATACGTGTAACTAACGACCCATTAAAAGTGGGGCGTGATGTAACCCCCACGGAAAATAGGTGGCTGGCACCCCGGCTGAGGAAAAACGCCATAGTTAATCGATTTTCCGTGGCGGGCATTGTTAAAAACCACCACGGTTAATCGATTAACGTGGCGAGGGCCACGGAAAATAGGGATTAACCGTGGCGGTTTTTAACAATGCACCCCGCGGAAAATCGTGGCCAGAAATATATATACCAACACTTCACTTCTCTCCCCTCGCCTCTCCCTTCCCGTGCCTCACACAAAAACCGGCGCCCATCCCCCTCTCCTCCCTCCTCGGCACGCGCCCCCCCCCTCCTCGGGGCACCGCACGCCCCACCCCTTCCTCCCGGCGGGCGGCGCGGAGGCCCGGCAAAGCGACGCGGGCACGGAGGCCCGGCGGCCTTGCGGCGGCGGCGCGCCGTTAGCGGATCTAAACTCGTTGGCGACAACGGCGGCGGATCTGCGGCAGCGGCGGATGATGCGGCGCGGGCTTCCACCGGCCGACCAAAGCGGCTCACCGGTGGCCAAAGCGGACCTCCGGCGGCCAAAGGCGGATCCGGCGGCAAAAGCGCCGCGGACTGCGGCGGCAGCGGCGCGCGGCCTCAGCGGCGATGGGGCGTGGCGCGCGCCTCCTCGAAGTGGCCGGAGGTGCGGCGGCCCTCCAGCGGTGGCGGCGAACGGGCGGAGGGAACCCGGGCGAAGCGGCGAGGCGGGGCGTCGGCCCCGCCGATCGAATCGCGGATCCTATCGCGGCCCTCCATCCCCGAACCCTAACGGGCGCCCGCCCGGCGATCCGGCGGCGCGAGCCCGGATCCCCGTTAGGGTTAGGGATGGGTTTTTTTTTTTTTTTTTTAATTTATTTACCATGGCGGGCATTTTAAGAAGACCGCCCACGGATATCTCGATTTTCCGTGGCGGGCATTGTTAAATGTCCGCCCGGATTATCGATTTTGCGTGGCGGACATTTGCCCGCCACGGTTAATCGTTCGATTAACCGTGACCCTAGCTGCGTGGCGGTTTTAATGTCCGCCACGGAAAATAAAAAAAGTCCGCCACGGAAAATCATTTCTGTAGTAGTGTGGAGCCTCGCGGCTAGGGCGACGAGGAGCGTGTCGCGAGAGCCAGATAGAGGCGACGATGGCCACAACAGAATCGTGGAACAGGACGAGTCAACAGCACCGCGCGCGGCAAGTCAAGGCACCCGGCTAGCCGTTAGTAGAGCAGGCGCACATGGGGCAGGGTACAGGCGGACGCTACGGCGACGCGATTGGCGCTGCAGGAGCTAAACCAACGCGTGCGAACGAGTGGAGCGTGTTGAAGGCGTAGGGCCAGCAGCCGGCCAGGAGACGACCAACAGTCCTCGGTGGCCGGCCACGCCATGCAATCCAACAGCCGGCAGTGACTAGCCATGGCCAGGCCAGAAGCGTTACCAGCTGGCCAAGCAGGCCGTGGGTGGCTCGGGCGTGATTTTCAAAGTGCTAACATAAAACTACATTCCTAACTTCCGAGGACACTAGCTAGCAATATGGTTTTCTTACGGGAAAAGTTGCATTGTCATCTACAAATTTTATACATTAAACTTTATTTTAGTGTCACATACATGGTCTATAGTATTTTTGTTCAACAAAAAAAAATTTTTAGCACGCGCAGTTGGATACTTTTGTTTTTTTATTAACCATTTCGTGTTGCAAGAAACAATCTTTACACTTCATTAGGTGCATTAACACATAAACATGATGCTCATGACAAACTAGCATGTGTAATTTCTATTAACATAATTTCTTACCTTATTTTTCCTATACCATCCAATCCGAACAAGGCCACCTGTGATATTGAAAAAAAATCATAAACCAATTATATATGTAATTTATAATACTAATAAATCTCAAAATGTACCATTATATTTGTCATACTTTTACGGTGATTATAGTTGTTTACTTTTGCTAAAGAAATAAACAGAGTAGATACAAGTACACAACAGATCGGTCTTGTGAGAGATAATGTTTACTTCTTTTGCGACATGTTTGGTGGTTCATACGTACTACTGTATAGCTCTGGTAAACAAATACGTACATATGAATAAGATAAGAGACCTGTTAACCAAGCGATGCGAGTCTCGCACGACGATTAGTCCTGATTCATGATTAATTAAAAAAATCTTTTCTAGCATGCCAAAGAAAGAAGACTAAGCATGGTAGATGAAACAACACGGACCGACGTACCACTGCATTCCTTAAGACGCCGCCGGGGGCTTGGCTGTTCTCCGTCAACTAGCTTCTTCCTCCTCCTCATCTCACCTTTCTTCGGTCTCCGCAAGGTAGCTAGGGAGAGAGAGAGGAGAGACAGAGAGGAGGGAGTGATGTTGAAATTAAAAGGAGGTGAGACGCAGAGGTAGTCTGCGGGTAGTAGGTTTATAGAAGGACTGCACCGACCGGCTCTGGCTGGCATGGCCCTCAGAGTCTCCGGCTCCCGTGACTGTTTGCGCGCCTGCCCACGGTTTCGTGGAAACAGCCATGGGCGTCCGCAACGGCAGCTGTGAACTTGCTAGCGATTTGGAGGTGAAAACTAATATAAAAAGAGAATACAGATATCAGCGGAGAGAGAGATTGTGTCAGTGACTCAAAATTTCTGGGAGTGTGTGCGAGCCTATCTATTCAACCGTCGCTAGCGAGATCAAATTTCCGGTCACGTGAAATAAAATACTATATTTGCTAGCTACGTCGCCAGCAAATCGCCCACCGTTGCGGGCGCCCTAATCTGTACAAGAGAGAGGCGTACTGTAGTAGGAATCTGCTTTGCTTGCTGCAGCGTGCTGCAGCGTGCAGTAGGCGTGCCCTTGCTGTTCCCTTGTGCTTGCACCTTGTCGTAGAGTAATGCTGCTCCTTGCGTCCTCGGTCCTCTACCCCGTGGTGCAGTGATGCTGTTTGCTTTTGCACTGCGGCAGCCAGCAGCTCCGGTGGTAAAAGCGAGTGTCGAGTAGTGACCGGACGGTGAGGAGACAAACACTGCGACGAGTAGTGACACAGACGCTAGCCGGCGCGCGGCGATGTCACAGCCTGGCGCGGCGCGGCCTGGCTCGATCGAAGCTCGCGCCCGAGCAGCGACGGCGCAGCGATACACAGCTACTCCTACTCCCCTGCATGAACCTCCACAACGGACGCGTGAGCCAGACGACGATGTCGAGAAGCCCTGCAGTCACCATCAATGCAGCAGCAACGGCGATGTGACGGTTCGGTGAGGCGCGGCTGCGATTCTGAGCACTGGCGACAAGAGCGCGGGTGTTTAGTTGCTTCTATAGCAACCCAAAAAGTGCTACAGTTCGCTGTCATATCGAATCTCTTAACGTATTTTTAGACCATTAAATACGGGTAAATAAAAAAACTAATTACACAGAAAGTGCGAGACAAATCTTTTAAACTTAGTTAGTCTATAGTTGGATATTAATTACCAAATACAAACGAAAAATCTTCAAGATGGCAACCCCAAAATATTTCACCAACTAAACACCCCCGAGATGGTGGCGGCCGGACCCAGGGGCTGTGGGCGATGACAAGGGCCTACTGCACGCTACCAACTACGTTGCTGCCGCTCAGCGGCGTGGCGTGGCGCAGCACCGGGCAGTCGTTTCTCCACGCAGGACCAGGACATTTAAACAACACGTACTATAGCATTGTATGGTACTTACCGCTAGCTGTGCTTGGAATTTTCTTTTGAGTGAAATGCATGGTGGTTATATGAACTTGTCTAGCTATGCCAAATAGCCCCATGGAATTTGAAACTGCACATTTGACACCTTAAACTTCATCATGGGTTCACCGCAGGTCCAATCAACTAGTCACCGTGAATTCACAGTCCACCGTGATACAAACCGTTAGCCAGGCTAACGTGACCCATGTAAACTTGCAATTTGCACCCCTCCTTTCTCCCCCTCATTCTCTCATATTCTCCCTGCCATAGAGTAACTTTCAGATTGTCACACTTTCAATTGCAACATGTATGTAACAATTTGACAGAATAATATAAGTCATAGAATAACCAAAGTCATATATTATATATTTATATTTTTATATTATATATGTATATATATATATACAAGCATCCTGACAGTTTCAGAGCATCATAGTTTGTTGCATCCAAATATCATACATACAAAAGAGTAGAGCCAACTATGCAGAGCTCCATCCAGCTAGCTACCTGAGCCCTAGCCACCATCCAAAAGATGAGAAAGCACCCATCTAGTTGTCTTTGGTGCATTTCTGTACATTGACATGGACTGTCTATATTAGTTCCTTGTCCAAAATATATACTACACACAAAAGTATCATCCTAGATTCACAGAAAAAGATCATGCTTTCCCTTGATCAGGTTTGTTGGTCTTCTTTGTCTTCTTAGCAGCTGAGGCAGTGCCCTTGCCTTTTGCTAGTACAGCTCTACCAGTTTTTGTAGCTGTGGATGGTGGCATTGGTCTTGCAGCAGGTAAGTTTGACATGATGAAGCTTGAATCAGGTAGACCAACTGGTTCAACCCTCCTTGATGCATCCTGTGAAGCCTGTTACATGGTCAACCAGTTAGAGCAATAGGCATATGCAAAAAGACACTAAGCAGTTAGAGCAAAGACACTAAGTAGTTAGTGCAACAGCCTGTTAAATGCAAGTCACCTCTGCATCCAGCCTTGCTATCATGGTATCTCCTACCAGCTGTGAAAAAGAGACCTGGCTATCCACTGTTAGCTGTGACAAAAGGGGTTGGCTTCCTCCAACCAACATAGAAAATGGTTGCACTGTTTCTTCATCATAATGCATTACAATCTGCAAAGGCCATCACATTACCAAGTTAAGCTAGTGAAATTAATGGAAAATTAACAAGCTGTAGTTATATGCAAGTACCTGAGCCATTGCTTCCTCTTCATACATGTTTTCATCATAGTGAAATGGTTCCTCTTCTGTTGGTTCCACACTTGAACTAGGCACATTGTCCTGTGGCTGCAATCCTGACTTTTTAGAGCACAACCTTTCTTGTTGTGTCCGGTTTGTCCACAATAGCTGCATGTCATACTGACCCCATGCCTTGATAATCTAATTCCTTGATTTGTTTCAATTTCGTAGGCTGCTTCTTCCTATTTTTGGGTGGCCTTCCAACTTTTTTTCTCATACTTGGGGGCAGGACTCTGGACAAGGGACCTTCTCCCAAGTGGTGGGATCACTACAAGGCAAGATTTTGGGCCCATATGCTAACAAAAACCTTGCTGAACTGTAGCAGATCATGCACCCTAGATTCAGTAGCAATCCCTTCATGTCTAAAGCAAGAGATTGCATGTGAGCATGGTATCCCGTTAGGTCCCATCTCCTGCACTCACACTTCTTGCCTTTTATGTCCACAACGAAAGTGCGGTCCTTATCTTGAACTTGAAAAATTTCATCACCGTAAGGCATGGCATAGCATGTGTTTGCCCACTCGGATATCTTGTTCACTTTTTTCCTAATTTTAGGACAAATAGGACCTTCCCACATTTCTCCGGGTTCTTTATCTTTGCAATAGTGTCTTGCCATCACCGTCCCTTAATTTGTTCTAACATACTTAGCACAGGCATTTCTCTAGCATCTAGGATAAATTTGTTAAAAACCTCACAAGCATTGTTCAACAAAGAAGTCACACTTAGGGTATGTACTAAAGAATGCTCTACACCATGTATTAGGAGGCATTCTGTCTAACCACTGAAATGCTTTCTCATTTAGCACTTTCATCTTCTCCATGTTCTTATTAAACTGCTGAGTTCAGTAGTTGATCTAGCACAAACCCACAGTTGGTTTTTAAGGTTCTCACCTTTAAAATGTTGCTGAAAATTGGAATAGAGGTGTCTCACACAAAATCGTGCTCGAGAATGCAGGAAAACCTCAGCCACGGCTTTAATCAATCCCCTGCATAAGTAAAAGTACAATTAGGCATATGCAAAAATTGTCCAAGAGTATGTGTGAATCATTAGTACGCTTAGAAATCTCACCTTCTGCTTGTCAGTCATAATTGTCCAAGGGTATGTGTTCTCTATACCTAGGTCCTCCTTTAATGTTTCAAGGAACCATCTCCAAGAGTCCAGGCACTCCACTTCAACAACACCATATGCAATTGGGTAGATGCAGATCATTTGGGTCAATACCAACAAATGTGTAAGCATGATTCCCCCCATACTTTGTTTTCAAGTGACACCCATCCAAGCAAATAAGAGGCCTACATGCAGCTAGGAAACCCCTTTTGTAGGCTCCAAGAGACACATACGAGAGATTTGAAAAAGGCTGCCCGTAAGATTTAGGTAGAAGGAACTTTGTGGGTTTGATTTCCTCAACTCATGTGCATAGTCCCATAGCATGTTGTATTGGTTTGCCTCATCACCCATCACCTTTTTCATAGCCAACCTTCTTGCTCTACCAAGCTTGGTCCTTGAAGGTGTAAGATTCCAGTCTTTACGCACTACTCTAGCAAAATTGGTTATAGACATTTTTTGGTCGGCTCGAAAAGACTCAAGATACTTCTCGGCAAGCCGGTTAGCGGTGCAACTCTTCAACACCCATTTCTTCTCGACAGGTTGTGTTGTCCACTATAAGTCTTGATCACCATTGCATTGACTCTCTTGTCATATGATGCATATAACTTCCAAGGACATTTTCCTTTAGAACAAACAGCCCCTATCCTTGTCTTCTCATTCCCGGGTATCCTGACATCTACTCTCGTGCTTCGACTCAGATTCGTATTAGCGACTTTCCTTAACATTTGAACAGACTCAAACATCATACCAACTTTGAACATTGGATTCTCCATTTCCTCTGCTTTGAAAGAGTTGGACATCAAACCTGGATTTGATTCACCATCGACTCGGTAATCGCAGACTCATCATCGTCATCATCAATTGACTCCTCATCTTCGTATCAATAGGCACAAGTACTTGTTTTCCCTCATATGTTGTACCATCTGTCTTTTTGTTCCCCTTTCCTCTTTTCTTCTCTGTACCTACACCTCCATCTCCTACATAATCATCCACATTGTCGGCAAATAGGGCATCGTCATCTTCTATGTCATAGTCACTATCGATAAATTCACTAACATCACTTTGCTATCACTGATCTCACCATCATCGCCAGAAAAGTTCTCTTTGTTGTCATGTGTATTGCCAAACTTCGAAGGACTAAGCACTTTGGGCAAGCATGCAACAGGATTAACAACTACGTCATCCCAATCTGTTACTAAAGCACCGCCTTCATGATCAAAATACAAGCACAAATATCTTGAACACGTCCACAACAAAGAGCCATCATCGATGTGTCTTTCTCGATACAATCGGTCTAAGTCCATCTGGAAATGGTTTTCCGAGAAGCGACCAAAAAACATTCGAGGCGGGATTCTTGGGATAATCAAGAGCGAAATTCAACTTTTCAAACCACACCGGAGACCATGTACATGCTGATAGATTGTCGAAGAAAGAAACCTTTCCATCCACATAAACTCGATGGCTGCCAAGTACCCATAAAAACCCACAATGATGTACCTCGAGTGTGAACTTATCACTATCGGCACCTACATTTGAGGCAAAACAATGATTTTAGAATTAAATGGACTTGGACATGGCACACAGGATGACATAAAACCTAGCCTATCGAAATCCCCAAAGAAATGGTGAAATCGACACTTCCCAAAACCAAATCTACACTACCAAAGAACACAAATACACACAATCCCTGCATCTTGGATGAAGTTACCGTAATCTGGGGTAGCTCCCCTTGCCGTCGCGGTTTGAGTGCCATCGCGGTGCTCGCTAAGTGACGCCGGTGGGGTGGCTTTCTTTGACGAGGTGGGGTGAGTCGCGCTGGAGCCGTGCGTGGCGCGGTCGCTTGGAGCCGCGTGCGGCTCGCACCGAGGCCGCCGACGGTTGTGCGGGACCCTCGCGTCGCGGGCGTCCGGGAGAGGTGAGGGACAGCCGGCGCCGCGGGCACACGCCGGGGCTGCTCCCTCGCGCTGGGACGCCAAGGAGAAGTGGGGAGGGAGCCGGGAGGCCGGCGGCGGCGGAGGGCGCAGATCCTCGGGCGTCACCGCGCGGCGAGGGGGCGCGGGCTGCTCCGCCTCGCTGCGGCGGCCGGGAAGCCTCACGCGGAGACGGGAAAAAAGGAACGGAAGAGAAAAAGGAAAAAAAAAAATAGAAAAGAAAAAAAGGGAAAAAAGAGGGAAGAAAGAGGGGCCAGTTTGCATATTTTCATGGGCCACTTGCACACACGTTAGCCAGGCTAACGGGGTTAGGCCATGGTGGCTAGTCCAAGTCCGTGAATTCACGCCCGACCAAGTTGGATCGGGCCTGCAGGTGAACCAATAATCAAGTTTAGGGGGCCAAATGTGCGGTTTCAAAGTCCATGGGGCTATTTTAAGCATAGCTAGACAAGTTCATGTATCTACCATGCATTTGACTATTTTCTTTTCACCAGCAGATGAGCCGAGTAGGTGAGTTGCTACAACGTTCTAAAATTTTTTCAATGTAATATAATATAATGGTTCAAAACCACTTACTGCAAATTCTGCAATAGTGATGCTAAAAGAACCAATACACAAGCATCGTTCACCTATTAATCTCCAACAAAAACGTAGTTTGTGACGAGTTGAACAAGCACGTGGCGTTTGGTAGTAGCAATATTCTAGTTCACCACAAATAGGCACTACTATGTTCTGCTCTAGTCCTGGGGTTTGCTGAGCACTTTGCAATTGAGATAGATGCTTGGGTGTTCGTTCCGTACTGCTACCAGGACGGGGCGACGAGCACCCACCTTGGCTTATGTGAGCAAACCTCTTGGTCCCAAGACCCAAGGATCATCAGTAGTCTTTAACAGTGTTGCCGATGCTCTGCCTCGTCGTCTCCACAATGAAGGCGTCTGTTGTGCTATCTCAATGGCTACCCCCACAACGGTGTGCAGATGTAGTTCAAGGTTATAACTCTGATCCCCTGGTCCACAGGCTCAGGACCTGCTTACCAAGCTTGCCACTGCACCTCTTGAATACATGCAACATTTATATCTCCAAATAAATTTATAAAAAAATAGATAAAAAGATTTTTTCGATGATACTAATTACTTAGCATAAGTATTTTTATATTTGAATATCTAATTGTCGACAGTAGTTTCTCGAGAAGCAAAAATGACAAACATTTAGGGAAGGAGGGAACAAATAGGAGCAACAACCCCTCTAACCGAGAATCTAAATACAAAATAATCAAAAGTTGTCACAAGAGTGGTCATGGCTGCCCAAGGAGGCTATTTAGAAGCCCAAGCCAACCAACCATCCAGCCTGGGTTACATGTATAGGCAAGCATGGCGTGGTACGTAGTGTTTGTTGGTCGCGTGCCGGTGATTTATCTAACCTGGGAAGATTGCTATGCTCAAGTCCAAGGCTACGCTAATAATTGTTACAGAAAATACAACACCGAAGGTGAAGCTGTCATCGCCTACAATGGTGCAAACTAGCCGGCCCTGGAGTTTGAAGAGAAGCCACCCCACATACTTATGAAGATTGCGAGAATTGCTGCTTAATTGGTTTTGGAAAGATGTGATGCTTTTATTTATGTCTATGACTCTATGGACATTGGTCTTCTTATTTTAGAAGTTGATGTAGGCTTAGTTTCTAGAACATTAGGTGGATTTTGTTGTATGTAACCATTAAATCCTGTAATGTTTTGACAATATTAATGTATGATGATTTTTCGGATTTAAAAAGAGCTGAATTCCATGAATAAATTCAAAAATTTTAAACAAAAATGCCGGGTGGCATGGGCCCGACAGTGAATGACAAACAAACCGGTAGTGTAATTACACCAAACACTATCGGTTTGAATTACAAACCGACATCGATGATAGAAACATCACTGTCGGCTACATTAACCAACTGATAGTCTCCACTCTAATAACACTGTCGGGTTGAAATCAGACACTAGTGTTCACATAAAGTTCACTGACGGGTCCAAAGTAAACCGACATTGTTAGCTCTTCGATACACTGTCGGCTCAAACTAACTCGATAGTGTTATCCCTACGCTTACGTCGGTTCGTTAAAGCCCGACAATGCTCCCAATATCAACTCTGCCGGCTGACTTCCGAACCAGCATTGCTCGGATCAAAAATGCTGTCGGTCCGTGGAACACCCGACAATGTTCGGTGACAGTGCGCTGCCGGTTCGGTATCAAACCGGCAGTCTCTCCTCAAATCACTTGCCGGTGTTTTGACCCGGTAGTGTTTCAAACCCCACATCACTACCGCTATGGTTCTCGCCGGTTCGTTTTTCGCGGTGAAGGGGGTTGGAGCCCGGCAGTGATGGACAATTCTGTAGTAGTGACTTGCCCATTCTTTGGGCGATGTCATTTGGGCGACTAAACGTAGATAGAAGCAAAGACATGGGATTTTGAAAAGCAGCTGCTCTCAGCTTGGTCCTCACACCTTAGTCGTCATCATCGCTGCCGGATTGGGGCAGGTCTCTACCAGGCAGCTCGGAAAGGGTAATGATATTACCATTATCAAAGTATAAAGGTAGATGGCTTTACACTACCACAGGAACGATTTTAGGTGACGTTTTTTCATTTTTTCGTGGTGGTTCGCCACCGAAAATGAAAAAAAAAAAAAAAAAAAAAAAAAAGAAACCCTACGCGCTGATCCGCCGCCGCCGCCGGATCCGCCCGCCGCCGCCATCCACCGCCGCTCGAGGGAGGGACGCCTCCCACCACCGCCGCCGTGAAGCGCTGCTGGAGGAGGTCCGCCGCCTTTGTGCCGCCCGCGAAAGCCGCCCGCCACCGCCGCCGCCGCCCCAGCGCGCCGCCGCTGGAGCCGCCATACGGTGCCGCCGCCGCGCCAGCCCGCCGGAACCGCCGCGCCGTCGTGGCGCCGGGGAACCACCGCGCTGGTCCCGTGGCGCTGCGGCCGCCGCCGACGCCCCTTGCGCGCGCCACGGTGGATCTTGGGCCATCTCGCGCCGTCGGGGGTGGATCTCGGGAGCAGAGAGGGAGGCCGGGGAAAACGAGACAAGTCAGGATAGGAGTGGGTGAGTTAGGGTTTGGGAGTGAGGAGTGATATATATATTGGGACCTTCTTATTGGGCCGAGATGGATATTGTTGGCCCGAGTTTTGCCGGTTACGGGCCTTATTTACCATGGCGGTTTTTAAAAAAAACCGCCACGGTTAATCGATTTACCGTGACAAGATTATAACCGCCACGGTTAATCATGATATTAACCGTGGCGGTTTTCCAAATGTCCGTCATGGAAAATTATTTGGAAACGTCGTGCAAAATCATTTATGTTGTAGTGTTAATCCTGAGAACAGAGAAGGGATTGTTCTCCATACAACCTGAGCACACAAAAAGATAATTAAACTTCGCCCTCAAATACTTCTCCCCGCAGCAGAATAGCAAAACGAATTAAATGATTATTGGACTCACAGAAGGGCCAGGCATAATGGTAGATGGTTCGACTCACGGCAGCGCTCAGCATCGTTCCCCTCTGGTGGTCATTGCATAATGATGAGCCGTTTTTTTTTTTTTTTTTTTTGCACTGGAAAGAAAAAACAAGATTTTTACGCCAACAAAGCTAATCACATCTACCAATATATGAGAATTTGAGTAACAGCCATGGTCCCACTGATTAGTTACAACCTACCCCTGTACTTGAACAATTTGACTCATTCTACAGAGACAAATCGCAAGCAAAGCATGGCACTGTGAAGAAAGTCCATACATAAAACTTCTACAATAACAACCATTATTACCGAAGCACTCCACTAATGATCAGAACGCTGAAAAGTTGTGCAAATTTTATGTCAGTAAATCCAATAGTGGTGTTTTTTTTTTCTCTCTCGCGTGTGTTTTCTTTTTTTTTCTGCTCGGGGAGAGATTGCCGGTGAAGGTGAGGGTTCCAAATTTGACGCGCGGGATTGGTGCCTGGTGGCTGAGATGGCACTTTCCAATTAATTTTCTCTCGCGTGTGTTTTCTTTTTTTTTAGAAAGAGATGTTTTCTTTTTAGAAAGAGATTTTCTTTCCTTCAAATCTGGTGGGTCAAAAGTTGGCATTAAGCGAACAAAATCAGGTGGCGCCGTGGATTAGTGTCAATTTTAGAGAAGCCCACCAGATTCGCACGTAGGGGGTGGGGGCGCCGCTTTTACCGCGGTTTTGCACGTAGGGGCGGTTGGAGAGGAACTGAAAAATTTATCACACCATCCGAGAGTCTTTCTTTTGTTCTTTTATGTTGTAGAGATAGACACATTTCACCAAAGCTTGTTTGGAGCGTCTCCCCACGGACCGTGTCAGAAATTATAGATACGTTTTATCAAGCGTGTCTAAAAGACATGAAACGCTTCCTAGTGACGGTGTAAGCATGTCTAGAGGACTAAGACGTCTTTGTGCTTTTGCTTTTATTTTTTTACTAGAAAATATGCCCGTGCGTTGCAACGGGAGATATAAATTATATATGCATTTGAAGCTTTTTTCATGTTATAATAAACCTATATAAATGGAAAGAGGAAATGTGAAGCCGGTAGACATGGAAGGATACCATTATTTATTGAAGTGTTATGGTCTGAAAAAATTGCTAGAGTATCAAAAGATAACATTGACAACGAAATGCACATTAGAATTGCATCTTTAGTTCTTTACTGAAAAACCAGGACTAATTCAGAGTAAAAACTCGATGACTGAAAACTAAAAAAACTGATACAGGATAACATTTTTGTTAGAAAATATAGCTTCCGATGCTGCTCTTTATTATTCTAATGCCGCAATGTTTCACCGAATAGTTGGATGCTTTAAAAAATGGTCGCAAAACATATCCTCACTATTCCTCATTCGGCCATTCCTAGTGCCAGATTTGCATTGCCAGAATTAAATTCTTGATTGAGCAAAGATCTGTTACCTTTGAAATACAATTAATGTTGTATACAAATGTAGCAGGAGGTAAATTTCAGAGAATGCCTTTGCACATACCAGATCATTGGAAGTTTGTCTTCTTTAGCTTTGTGTAAGGAAAGAAGGAAGTCATTTAAACTATTCAGTCAACTTAGCACACTCACCAACATGTTCAGGTAAACAAAGTTCAGCATATCTTTATTGCACAACTGCACAAATAAAGATGGTTTAATCACGATCAGTATATTTGACAACACACTCAAGAGGAGAACGGAAAACATTCGTAGCTTGGTTGTCATGCTAGTAAAGCTTCGCTATCAGTTAATAATATTGCAATCTATTCAAAGATGAAAACAAAAGGATCAATTGATGAGTCTCAGCACATAGCACGGGAACATAATCTTAAGCAAATGGCAGCCAGTAGTCACCCTCATGGAGGCTTGTGCTACCATGGTAATGAAGAAAGAAGGGTATGCTCACCTCTGTACTTGCGTTGACAGGAGCAAAGGCAATATGCAGTTGTTGTCTTCCTGTCGTGATCATAGGCATGGCATCACTTACAAAGAGAGCCAATGAGAGGGACCAAGATGAGGAGTTCGTGCACGTCATGACAATCTATCGAACATGTCGGGCGTAAGATCACGTTATGACAAGAAGCAAGGCTTGTGTTTCGTTTCCAGCAAGATCAGAAGAGTTGTTTGATTCTTGTCAAAAAAAAAAAAAAAAAAAAGAAGAAGAAGAAGAGTTGTTTGACTCGGCGAGATTAGAATTCATAGCCGGCGAGATCAGAAGTTTGCAATGGCAACCTTCAATATTTATTTCCACAATGGATCTCTAATAAATAAGAAAATTGAAATAATTTTGTGTCGTATGATTCTAACTCCCAGTGGCGGAGGGAAGTCGGACTCGTGATTCGTTTCTCGGCATTGCCGCTGCCGCCGGCGGTAGGGCCTATGCTCGGCTAGCCTTCGCATAACCGAGTTGCCACCAACCCTCTCGCCATTACTGCGGCCGCTGTTGCCTCCAGAGTTCAGTACAATGCATCCCCGCCGCCGCGCCGCAATTTTCCGCGGCAGGCTGGGTGGGCAGCGATGCGAGAGCCGGCCACGCATCGACGTCCATGCCATTGTCGGACTCGCTCTTTGACTCGTTTCTTTCTCTGGTGGAGTCTTATTTGGACAAGTCTGAACGAAAACGCACACGGTACGGACTCAGGCTTCGTGGAGCGGATACGGGGAAGGAGACAGAGAGATACGGGGAGGTGTAAGGCGGACGGAAGTACGGAAAGAAAAAAGTGACAGAAAATTTTTTGGCAGACGGAAGGCAGATGGAAAAAGGGTGGACAAGAAATTTCCTCTCTTTAGATGAAAAAAAAACTATCTTTAATAAACATGTAATTATATTCAGTTTGTGCACCACAATATAGAGAACATAAAACACATGAAATATATTCCATTAATATTACAGCAAACAGAGTCACCAAACTAAGTCAATCATCGATATACATCATGTTATTCTTACATATTCCCCTTGATTCTTATACATTGAACTCTATTTAAAAAGCTCATATTGACACTTGCTCTTCAATTCCCAATCGTTACTTCTCTACTCAGCTGATACTTTGAGATAATTCCATGATCCTGCACATTAAATAAATAAATTCAAAGGATATAAGATCTGAAATTTAGAACACCACACAAATTCTCGTGAGGAATTTAGAAAAAATATTAATTCTCTCATAAAAGAAAGTTTGGCGTTAACTCACCTTATAAGGCGGGCCGCCTGAACACTACACTTCCACTTCATCAACGTCCTCCTGTCGAAGTAGTTGAATAACCTGTGCGTCCAGCCGGAAGTAGTCGTACAATCATTTCACCACTGGCACTACGAGAGTGCCCAATGTGTACAACAGCATAGGCACAGACACTCTAAGGTACGCACGGATGTCCTTGGTCCTCATACGTGGGGCACGGTGACCCACTTCTCCGTGATCCAATACCTAATCAAGAATCTTGTTAGAATGCATATAGCAAGAGTCAGCCTCCACCACCATATTGTTAGCCAGTACCTAATAATAAATCTCGTGACAATGCATATTAAAAGAATCATCCACCATCACCAAAATGTCATTTGTCTTCCTGATAGCTTCAATTTGGAGGTGGGATAACTTCTTGTAGGGCTTTGAGAGGAGCCTGAGCCAAAACACCTCCCAAACCCCACCCCCCTCCCAAAACAAAGCGAGCATTGATTTGACGAAGGCGAAAGAAATTCACTCCGCTAGATGTCCTCGAGGACATCGCTCAGGCTGCCCGTCCCTACACCGCCATTGAGGATACCAATTCCTCGCCTGTGTAGCAACCAGAGCTTGCGTGATAGTGGAGATGGCTTGGGGTCTTGGCCATGGTCAATGTCGTCCTGATACTCCTTTATCCGTGCCATAATTCTTCCCCAAGTCAACCGTCTCCTACTCCTGCCGAAAAGTAGTTAACAAACAAAAGCTTTATTAGCTAGCTTGTCTGAAGACAAATTCCTAGTAGTAGTTGTTTGTCAAGCAAATAGTAGAAAAGAAAAATAGTAGAAAAGCATGAGAATTATCGATTCAATTCCCACCCAATGCGAGCGTATGCATCCCAAGCTACCGGCCTAGACAAGCCGGAAACCAACACGAGAGTGTAGCGCAACCCGTCGTCATCTGCAGTTGCATGCCCGGCCGGAACGGACGCTTGCGTTGCATTGCATTGGTGAATGGCGAGCACGAGCAAGCAGTCGAGCAGCAGGCAGGCAGGCAACATGCAATACGCGTGCGTGGGCGTCTCGCTTTTGTTTTGTGGCAGCTGCGTCTTGTTGTTGGGTCGGTTGGCCTACTTGGGCTGGCTTGGAGTGGAGTGGGGCGCCGCCGCCTCAGCGTGGAACGGTCTGGCACTGCTGGGATCACCGCCGCCGTGGCCGTGTGCTAGCTGCTAGTCCAGTCCACAGTCGGCGTGTATGGACCATACAACTCGATGGCATGGATAACGGTGCCGCGCACGGACACACGCAGTTAGACATTTCCCGTCGACCATGGCGGCAAGTGAAACATGAAGAAAAGAGAGAGGGGTTGGGCCCACCTCATCCTTGATTTGTCTCAAGGTGGCTCGATTGCATCCTAGTGCACGCGTAGCTGCTTCTGGAGCCTCGCGGCTAGGGCGACAGCAGCGTGTCGCAGAGCTAGATAGAGGGGACAATGGCCGCAACAGAATCGCGGAACAGGACGAGTCAACAGCAGCTGCGCCTGCTAGCCAGTAGTAGAGCAGCCGCACATGGGGCAGGGCACAGGCGGACGCTACGGCGACGCGATGGCGCCGCAGCAGCGAGGCCAACGCGTGTGCGCGCGAACAAGTGGAGCGGGCTGAAGGCGCAGGGCCAGCAGCCGGCTAGGAGATAGCCAACAGTCCTCAGTGCCTGGCCGGCCACGCCAAGCCAACAGCCGACAGTGACCAGCCATGGACAGGCCAGAAGCGTTCCCAACTGGCCAAGCAGGCCGTGTGGGTGGGTGGCAAATTGTTTAATATCCATACGGGCTAGTACCCATAGTTTTGAATAGCTATGATTTTATGACGTGGGCTGCGGATGCGCGACACCTGTCATAGTGAATATTGATTAGGAGGGATTTATCGAGTTAAAACAGCCGACACATTTTCGGGGGGGTGGGTGGGTGGTGCGCGGGATGTGGGTGCATGGTTCAAATTTTCAACATTTCGGGAGGGGGTGCCGCGGCTGGCTGGTATTAAAATGGGACGGCAGGTGGGTTAGAGGTGGTTCGTTGGCTGGAGAGACCTGGAGGTAATCTGGCGTGCGTAGGAAGGAGCAGGAGTGTTGTTGTCACCGATCGGGATGAGTTCAGTGTGAGATGCAGAGGAAGTTCCGGAGGACCATGTGTGTGGATCAGGGGAAGATGGTGAGGGCGGGTTGGATCCGAGCAACGGATTGGAAGGGCTTGGTGGATCGGCGGGACATGCACAGGGTTAGGGGAAAGCCACCGACGGCTTGATAGAGCATGTGGCCTATCTTGAGCAACTACAGCGGTTTGGCATTTAGGCTTGGGATTCCATATTTATGCCAAAATCTATGAACTTTCCTCTCCAATGGTTTGGCATTTGAGTTGGCAAATTGGTGAGACTTGGCATTTGAGGGTCCAAATCATGCATATTTGCCAAGTGAATCTCAACTTGGCAAAACTCCTCTCCTGCGTGCACCGCTTGCTTCTCTCCCATGCATGCCACATACAACCACTAATTTGGGTTTTGCCAAATTAAAAATGCCAAACCGTTGGAGATGAGGTTTGATTTAAAGAAGCGGACGTTGACAAACATCTCAATTTACTTGGCAAATTGCAACTTTTCCCAAGTGCAATTTGCCAAACCGCTTTCAATGCGGCAAGGAGATGCTCTTACTTCGGAGGAGTGTGGATATGTAGGTAAGCAGTGTAGTGTTATGTGTTTATTTAGCTTTATATATATTTGTATACAAAGTTGTATTTGGCTTCTGTTTGATTGAGAGTTTGAATCTCCTTTTTTTCTCCTTTTTTGTTTGGTTCAGGCCGTTTTGCAGGACCGACACCACTAGAAAACCCCCCTTGTAGCTACGTTGTTTTTAAATAGTAGATATGCTTTTGTGCTCGACTCTATTCAAAAAAATTAAAAATAACAAAATATATATAGATGTATACACGCTTTATGAAAACGTATTAAAAACATCTTCGTATGGACCGTGTCAAGCTCCATAGAGACGATTTTTGTAAACGTATATACTAGATGATTAGACGTTTAATAGACACGTAAGATGCATGTCTAGACAGATTGATACACTTTTATAGATGCACATATAACACGTGTCTATTAGTGTTGTTACGTCGTATAGTGATTTGATTAGGAGGGATTTATCGAGTTAAAACAGATTGGATGTGGGTAACCAATTACATATCAAACACCGTCAACATACACCAAAACCACCTAGAGATAGGGTTTATAAATTGACAAATTCCATAGTTTTGGTGTATATTTGGTTCTTGCGGGTTTGGCATTTGTACAAGACAAAGACATGTGCACTTTGGGCCAAAATACAAAGAAAAAGAATAAATAAACAATAAATAGAAAAAAGCCCAAAAGTGAAAAATGTAGTGTTAAATGGCAAGACCAACCCAACTTACCTCGGCCGGGCCACAAACTCTCGGGTTCTCCACACCGACACCAGGGCCCAAGACAACGAAAACATGATGACAGACGTCGATAGTTGGGCCAATTTTGATATCAAACAGGCGACGGGGCGAAAACCACCTAGAGATGGGTTTATAAATTGCCAGCCACACATTTTGGGGTATATTTGGTTCTTGTGGGTACCAAAGACATGTGCACCCATCTGGAATAAATAAACAATAAATAGGCGGTGGGGCCAGGCCGGTGCGTGGCGGTTCCATTACTCCGAGGAACGTCGGTGGCGCCGTGGACCAGGTTCAGTGAACCTCCAAACCGCCTATTCTTGGTCGGTTTGGACATTATGGTGGTGGAGGCAATTTTCCAAGGACACCCCTCTACTCAAGCTATAAAAGGAGACCCCCTACCTCTCCCTCAAACACCATTCCAAGGAGAATTCAGCACACTTGAGCAAGAGAGTTGATTAGTCTTCTTCTCATCTTCCAATTCTAGAGAGTGAGAGAGAGAAAAGCTAGAAGGAAACTTTGCTCCTTCTACTCGGAGTTGTCGGAGTGCTCTCGGTGTTCCGCGGTTCCTAGGAGGTTGGAGTGCCGGACTTGTCGGTACCACGACGCTTGTACCTCTACAAGCTTCTTACATTTTGGTGAGCAAAGCTTGTGATTATCTTTCGGCTTATTGTCTTTCCAAGCATATTACCTTAAGTTGTTATAATCTTGCGGGATCGGTAGATTGTCTCGTAAGAGCGTTAGTCCTTAGTGAAGGAACTCTTTGACCGGGGAACCTTGGCCAACATCAAGGGCTGTGACCAATAGTGCAAACATGGTGTTTGGACTAGCATTCACCTACCTTTTACGAAGCACCCCACGGTCGTGAGGGTAGGCGGCAGGGTCGTGACAGCCTTGTCCCTCCCTTGTAATCCCTCCCTGTTCGGGTGTGACATAGAGCTAATTGCCGGACTCTGCCCGGTTTGGGCGAGGGCCGGTGCCCGAAGTAAGAAGATAACAATGCGAGGAATCCCTGCCTGGAAATCTAAGCCCATAGAGATACCTCATTACTAATAGAACCTAACCTTGCCTTGGGTAGATACAGGCCAGAAAGCCCTCTACACGACCGTCCTTGCGAATTATACGATACCCTGTTTATCACCGGGTGAAGTGCTACATCGGTATTTCCGTGCGCTTGCGGACTTTGCTTTGCTTTGTTGCTAAGAAACACCAAGCTGTGACGTTTCATCATGTGTGAAAAATTATACGACAATATTTTAGATACATTTACAATTAGTGTATACTACTATAGTCACGTTTTGTATTGACACGTTATTGCGCATTAAGGAGTATAGAGACGATATAGTAGGCGGCGTGAAAAGGTGACGTGGCACATGATGTGGCAAGGTGATGTGGCAGATGACACGTTTTATTGTAATGCGACCACGTATCAACAAAACTAGAAACGACAATGTAGCAGCGTTTTTATTTTGAGTCTACACATATTGATACGTTGTATAGTAACGCCATAGTGTGTAATAATACATGTAGAAACGATTTTGTGCATATATTTATATTTTGTATGTAGCAATATAGACATGTTGTATTGTAACGCAGCTTTAATACGTCCCAAAAATATGTTTGCATTATATATATATATATATTGATTTATATATATAGTGCATCGAGATGTGAATCGGGTTATTTTATTTTTTGTTTTCTTTTATGACTAATAATGGGAAGTAAAGCATCAATGATATTGCCTTTGGGATAACAAAACATCAAGAATACGACCAACACAATAGACAACATTCCTATTACTCAAATTACAATTGTGTTCACAAAGAAAGACGTACCAATGTCATACAAATACTAATTTATTATTTTTTGTAACAACTAAAACCTATCTTATTCACTTTAAAATTTGTACTTTGCTTCCCATCTAGCTTGGTCGACGTCTTTGCGGGTACCACCTTGTTGCGGGTACGAGATGAACTTCTAGCATGTATCACCTACAATTGAACGTATATTGGATGAATAACTCAATTGAAGACATTGTGAACACATGTACTACTTGAAATGAAAAAAAAAAATTAAACTTACATGTGTAGTTGGCCAAGCAATAACATAGCCAATAGCATCAATTAGTGTACGAGATCTTTTCAAATGGTCTAGGTACCTCCTCATCTCCTTTATTGCCACGATCGATATTTTCAAGGCCTTCCACATAGACCTCACAATATTACGATCCAAGTTTTCTTCCTCAAATCTCTCTCGGCTATTAGTAGTCACTAACTTCCCTTTGGCCACAACTCGCCTTTGTTTTATCGGTGAAAAAGATAGACTTCCTCTTCTCTTTACAAATTACACAAGAAGACCTTATGATCTTTGAAATGGTAACTAACATGATTTGAAGATAATAAAGCTGATGACAAAGGCGATGACGAGATAAGGATGGGCGGCGGCGGCGGGCCAAAGCTTGGCTTTGGTGCGTGCGCGCCGACCCTAGGGGGCCTTGTTGGCCCTCCCGAGCCGGGTCATGACATCACTCCCCCCTTTTCCCGACAATACGTCCTCGCTGCTGTGGCTTCTACACGGCTGTTGTTGTTGACGGGTTGATTGAAGCAGCCCGTTTCGAAGATTGTTGCATCCACTTGTGTAGAGGGAAGGAGTTGGATGAAGACGAGGATGTTGACTGATGCTGTTTCAATGGATGGAATTCCATTGCTCTCCTGACCCATGGGAACATTGTAGATGCTGGCGAGGTGGAGACCGTAATCGTCGAAGAAGAAGACCGACTTTGATCGCACGCGGAGCTACGTCGTAGCTCTTCCATTAGCAAGATGCGCGCCCCCATCTATGGCACATGACATTTCCCCACCGTTCGACGAGGCGACGCGTCCACACGTTGCCCAATCCACCCGTTAGGGGCGAAGGCGATGTTGAACCGGGAAGGCGTGTCGTTCGGGCCATAGTGTTGCTGGAGTTGGCCCGTCAGCAAGGTGCTCGTTGTGAAGCCTGGCATGGTTGGTGAGGTCGTCGGGAGGTGAACACCAATCTCCTTGGGTGGTGCCCAAGCTGGTGCTCTCGCCTGGAGGTTGATGGTTCCGGTGATGCCAGATAGCTTGTTGTCGGTCGGTGGAGCGAGTTGAGGTAGGATGAGAGCCTCCGGGATTGTGACGAGGTGGACGAGGTAGGGGGTTGACACTATAAGAATACCGATTTTTTATGACAAAACGACCTCATGACGGGGCCTAAAATCGTCATTTAATGTGCCATAATACGACGGAAAACACGTTGTCATCACAAAATGCAAACACCATGACTATTTGTGACGCTGAAAAATGATCGTCACATTATACTACCCCGTTTCATCATATATTGTGGGCGTAGGGCACCCATGTGGCAAGGGTTTTTTTATGACGCCGAATTTGGTTGTTTTGTGACACGAATTCACTGTCACGTAAAATAAATAGCAAAAAAAAAAAGCAAAACAGCGTGCGGGAGTCTCGAACCCAGGACGAGCGGATGGAGGTTTCGCGCCTTGACCATTGCGATACGTGGGAACATTCGTCCAGAGTGTAGTATAGAGTGTTAAAATTCACGACTAGAGTCGGGTTGACCGTGGGCCCCATCTGTCAGTCACTCTATCCTTATTCACCGCGTCACATTAACGCGTTTTCACCCCCACCGTCACACCGTCACAACTCACTCCCCCTCCTCTCCTCTCGATTCAGATTCACCTGCTCCCCTCTCCTAGGGTTTTCGCCGCCGCCGCAGCTGAAGATCTCTAGATTGGTTTTGGCTAATTATTGACATCCTTAGGACTAATCTCTCTATGCTAAGTGTTTGTTTTAGTTGGAGATTGGTCAAGCCAAGGACGATGCATGGTGGTCATGGTGGATGGATCGAGATGATTCAAATGATGATCAAGTGCATGACTTGGAGTGGATGGTGGATCAAAATGGGCTTAAGGCAAAGGTATATCTATAGGGCCATTTTGATTTTACACTCAAGACACCATAGAGGGTGTGAGTGATTATAGGATCGATAAGCCGTACTATAAAGAGGGGAAAACTATCGTACATATCGATCCTCATGTGCCTCTAGGTTCAAAATCTTTTGCATGCATTCTAACCTAGAGAGCTAACCCGTCCTTCGAAATTGATTGTGAAAATGCTAACACACGAGCACATTGTGATGTACACATGGTGGTGTTGGCACATTTGCGAAGGCGGTGATGGTTGCAGGGTTGAGATGGGTTTGGGTACCGCTCACCCTCCCGCCGAGCTTGCGAGGCGGGATTCGCGCTTTTTGAAAAATGAAACGTCTATTTTCTATTGCGCCGGATGCATCGTGGTGGTAAAAACATGCTAGTCCTTGTTCTCAAGTTGGTACACTTGGTGGATAGCATGTTGGAGCAAAGGCGGCGAAGAACGACGAAAATTCGCGGCTACTGCTGGCGGCCGGAGCGGTGGCCGGACCCGCGACCGACGCGACGTTTTCCGACCGGACGCCCGGTGGGTGCGTCTGGCGAGAGCATGTTTTCGAGGGTTCGGCCGAGGGGCCAACCGGACGCGACCGACGGATGATTCGGTGCTGGCCGAAGCACCGTCGGACGCGCCGACCGGACCCGCCGGCAGCCCGGTCGGCCACGGTTCAGGTTGGGGTTGTCGGTTGTGATCGGACCCACCGACCGGACTCACTGGTGAGTCCGGTCAATGCGTCCGGCCGGCTGATTTGATTTGTGCGTGGATTGCACCCCAACGGCCACATTTCGTGGTGGGGGGTATTTATACCCCTTTGGCCGGCTCTAGGAGGTCTCTTGGTCATTTTGAATCAATCCTAACACCTCTAGAGCTGAGCACTCATCCTCCTCCTCACTCCTTTGCTTGAGAGCATCCATTCTAGTGAGTTGAGGTGATTCAAGTGCACTTTGCTTTGATCATTGCATCTAGTGGCACTTGTGGATCGTTGTGAGCCGGTGGTTTTCTTGTTGCTCTTGGAGAGCACCACTCCTAGCCGGCTTGGTGATTGGTGGAGGCGTTGGCAAGAGTTGGTGATTGTTCTTGGCCACCTCCGGTGATTTGTGAGAGGACCGTGCATCCTCGTCGGGACGACGAATTGCAAGATAATACATTGCTCGTGTCAGTGAGTACCTCTCATTTGCTTTGGGTGTGGTAAGCCTAAAGGCATTTGGCTTGGAGTGAGCTCCACACCGACCCACACGTGAGAAGGTCGACACAACGGAGACGTAGCTTGACGGGTGCTCAAGTGAACTTCGGGATAAATCATTGTCTCCACTTGTCTCTTGTTGTCCCTTGGTGATTGGCAACGATTTGGTTATCTCATTGTGTCATCTTGGTGATTGGATTGACTAGCCTCGACATTGTGGTATAACTCTTCTACACTATTGCATTACTTTCATAGATAGTGTAGTTTGAGTAGCCTTGCTAGTTGCTTAGCCTTGTTTAGAGTAATCTAGCTTGTTCACCTAGTTGGTAAAGTAGCGACTTAGCCTTTGTGTGTGAACTAGAGATCATAGCAACTAGAATTGTCAATAGGAGGCTTGCCGACAAGTAGAGCTAGAGCAAAACGCGTTTATCGCCTTTTGTTATTCTAACAAGTTTGTCTAGTGTTTTGTAGAAATTTTTATTAGGCTATTCACCCCCCTCTAGCCATTTAGGACCTTTCGGCCCACCCACTCGCGGCTCCGCCGCCGACCGCCATGGTCCGTCCCAGAGAAAGCGAGGCGTCGCGGGACCCCGCGACGGGGTTGTGGAGTGCCAGGTGGACCCCGCCGCCTACGGGTCCTCCGCCGACCATGGCCTCCACCTCGAGGAAGCCGTCGGCCTCCAAGAAGGCGACGGCGGTGCGCGCAACCAAGCGTGCCGAGGCCGTTGCCCGTGCTATGGAGGCGGCGTGCACGCCGAGGAGGAAGATCCCGGGGGCGGGGGTAAAAAACCCCCCGCCGTCGTCGACCAAGAAGAGGGCTGCGGCGTCGGCGAGCAAGGGCGGTGCTTCCACGAGCAAGGGTAGGGGCAAGGCCAAGGGCAACGACGCGGCGTCGGGGAGCAAGGGCGGGGCTTCCACGAGCAAGGGCAAGGCCAAGGCCAAGGGCAAGGCCACGGCTACCGCTAGCAACGCCAAGGGCAAGGCCACGGCTACCGCTGGCAAGGCCAAGGCGCCGGCGAGCATCGCACTAAGCGCTCCTCCGGCGTTGGAGATCCGCGGGGAGTGCTTCGAGGGCCTAATCGACTGATGTGTCGTCGCCTCCACGGGCCCATGTCGTCGTTCCCAGCTCCGGCCAAAAATTGCCATCATGGGCAGCCCCTCCCCCTACGCCAAAGGAGGTAAGTGTTCAGTCCAACTTGATTTGTAGAATCTAGATTAGTTCATTTGTAGAATCGAGTGCGTGGTAGAGATTTGGCCAATGATGCATAATGATTTCAGTAGATGGCTACCGATTTGGTAGTTCGTTTGTAGAATCATAGGTATGATTAGGTAGATAGCTAATGATTTGGCCAATGATGCATAATGATTTCGATAGATGGCTACCGATTTGATAGTTTCTAATTTTAGTAGATTGTTATTGGCCAATGATGGATAATGATTTCCCATTAGATGGCTAATAATTTGGTAGTTTCTAATGTGAGTAGACTGTTATTGGCCATGTGCATAATTTAGTGAATGCAATAATGAGATGGCTGCCTTTATGTGAACACTAGTTCTTCTACCTATCTCTCTATTCATGTCGGTAATCCAATATGCTTGTATCAACCACTGTTCAAAAACAATTGGGTTAGGATGGTTGTTTGGTGCCCCACCAAGGTTTGGCATGTGGTGAAGCAAGGGTGTAAGTAATATATGCATGGAAGGGTGTAAGGAATATATGCATGCAAGGGTGCAAGGATTATATGCATACAACGGTTTAATGATTATATACATGCCAATGCCAACATGCCAAGGGTGTAAGGATTATGGTGGCTAGGAATCAATCAACCCCTAACTCAAGCTGATGGCTGATCAGTGGAAGAATAGGCATATTCCATGCTATCCATTCATTTTTTTTGTTTCTCATCTTCAATTAAAAGGCGTCATTAGATATAAGAAAAAAAAGGACACCAAATTAAGATGCATGTGTTTGATCGATATTCACATAATTGATTTGCTTCGATTTTGCGGCGCCCGGTGGAACAAATTGGGAAAAGCATTCCTCATTCGGATTTTACAAAGACCGTTGGGGACCATCCAATCCAATGCAACACTAGATCTAATCTAAGTGATGGCATAGGATGGAATGGGGCTACGGTGTTGTTAGCCCAATGAGGACTCAGGTTTTTTTTACAGCAACAAATCATTATTTTCCCCATATGAAACTTATGTTCCTTTCTCAAATTCATTATTTTACACATGTAGTCATTAGATTATCCTATGATATATAGAAATGTGTTTTTGGTATAATATCTCGACTCTTTATGTATTTATCATATGATATAGCATTGTGTTTGGTGAGTAACCTACTATATCCTATCAAACCGATCCTCGCTTTCTCAAACTAATAACACTTTGCTTTTGTTTAGACTTTCCGGATCTCCAAGACCACACTCATGAGCGCCATCATCGCCTCGGTCACCGAGCCGTTGAACCGGAGGCTCGCCGTTCGCCCCTCGAAGGTGGCCGAAGCTCAGCATCGAACCGGTCCGAAGGACCCGACCCGAAGAAGGTGGGCGCCTTCGGCAAGGACCCGGAGGGCGTCAAGTCCAAGGTTGGCCACCTCCGGCAGCCTTGGATGACACCCGCCTGGGCAAGAAGTGATGGCGTCCCCACGAGCCCCTCCCGCAAGACCCCCTCGCATGACCCTGCGCGACCTTTTGGTAGCCCACCGTTTAGTGGGCTTATTATTTTGTGAACAATGTGTATGTATTGTTTGGGTGGATGGATGGATGGATGCAAGACTCGATCTTTAGATTAGTTAGTAACTTAGTATATGTATGTGGCTGAATGGATGGATGCAAAACACCTATTTATTATTATATATGTAGGGATGGATGAAGAACAACTAATATTAGTGCTAGTGTAGGGATGGAGAACAACTAATATTTATTAGTACGTATATATATATATTCGGTCTTTAGCTCATTTTTGTATATTATTATTGCGGTTGTGATTGATCTTCCCTTTTCTTTTGCATTTGGAGTTTCTAAGTTCATAGTCAATTGCTCATTTAATTTAGATTGCAAGGCAAAACACTATTGTGTTAATTTTAAATTTTTCGATTTGGATCCTCGTTTAACAGAAGAAAACTCTCACAAAATTAAGGATGCATTGCTCATTTGACTAGGAAGAAAACGGCAAAAAAAAAAAAAACGATGACTAGTGGTTTTTGAACCACGCTTTACGAACGCTTGCTCTGGATGCAAACGTCACCAAAATACGGAATGTAGATCTCGATGAGTTATGAACTTTCCGTGTTCATGACTTTTCAAACGGAGCCGTCTAGGGCCCCGAAAACTCGTCCCCGAGCCGCAAAAATTTGAAAATTCGAAATTCGAGGCGTCGGTTCGTTCGAAAGTCTTTGGTGAACTCTAGTCGCAAATCCACGTATCTCACGAGAGAGTTTATGCAACTCGTGGGCGACTAGTGGTTTTTGAACTACGCTTTCGAACGCTTGCTCTGATGCAAAATTCACCTAAATACGGAATGTAGATCTCGATGAGTTATGAACTTTCCGTGTTCATGACTTTTCAAACGGAGGCCGCCTAGGGCCCCAAAACTCGTCCCGAGCCGCAAAAATTTAAAAATTCGAAATTCGTAGCGCGTGTTCGAAAACGAAAATTTAACTCTAATACCGAACGTACCTACAAAACACGTGTTCATGACTTTTCGATTTGGATCCATCTAGAGCTTCAAAAACCGCCCGAAGGCCCAGATTTCAAATTGACCAACGTTTGACTTGGTCAAACCTCGCCAAACGGAGCACTAAACGCCTCGGATGAAAAACTTTTGAACACGAAGTTGATAGAACTTCGTCGGGATCTACATTCCATATATAGGTACTTTTTGCATTTGAGAAAGTGCTGGTGAACCCTAGTCGCAAATCCACGTATCTCACGGAGAGTTTATGCAACTCGTACGACTAGTGGTTTTTGAACTACGCTTTCGAACCCTTGCTCGGATGCAAAAGTCACCTAAATACGGAATGTAGATCTCGATGAGTTATGAACTTTCCGTGTTCATGACTTTTCAAACGAGGGCCTAGGGCCCTTCAAAAAACCGTCCCGAGCATAAAAATTTAAAAAAATTCGAAATTCGAGGCGTTAGAAGTTCAAAAAACGAAAATTTAACTCTAATACCGACCGTAGGTCTTGAAGAGACCTACAAAACACGTGTTCATGACTTTTCGATTTGGATCCATCTAGAGCTTCGAAAACGCCCGAAGGCCGATTTCAAATTGACCAACGTTTGACTTGGTCAAACCTCGCCAAACGGAGCACTAAACGGCCTCGGATGAAAAACTTTTGAACACGAAGTTGATAGAACTTCGTCGGGATCTACATTCCATATATAGGTACTTTTTGCATTTGAGAAAGTGCTGGTGAACCCTAGTCGCAAATCCACATATCTCACGAGAGTTTATGCAACTCTATGGGCGACTAGTGGTTTTTGAACTACGCTTTCCGAACCCTTGCTCGGATGCAAAAGTCACCTAAATACGAATGTAGATCTCGATGAGTTATGAACTTTCCGTGTTCATGACTTTTCAAACGAGGCCGTCTAGGGCCCATCGTCCCGAGCCGCAAAAATTTGAAAATTCGAAATTCGAGGCGTCGAATTTCGAAAACTGAAAAATTTGACTCTAATACCGAACGTAGGTCTTGAAGAGACCTACAAAACACGTGTTCATGACTTTTCGATTTGGATCCATCTAGAGCTTCGAAAACTGGCCCGAAGGCCCCGATTTCAAATTGACCAACGTTTGACTTGGTCAAACCTCGGCCAAACGGAGCACTAAACGGTCTCGGATGAAAAACTTTTGAACACGAAGTTGATAGAACTCGTCAGGATCTACATTCCATATATAGGTACTTTTTGCATTTGAGAAAGTGCTGGTGAACCCTAGTCGCAAATCCACGTATCTCACAGAGAGTTTATGCAACTCTGTGGGCGACTAGTGGTTTTTGAACTATGCTTTCCGAACGCTTGCTCGGATGCAAAAGTCACCTAAATACGGAATGTAGATCTCGATGAGTTATGAACTTTCCGTGATCATGACTTTTCAAACGGAGGCCGTCTAGGGCCCCGAAAACTCGTCGTGAGCCGCAAAAATTTAAAAATTCGAAATTCGAGGCGTCAGAAGTTCGAAAACTGAAAATTTGACTCTAATACCGAACGTAGGTCTTGAAGAGACCTATAAAACACGTGTTCATGACTTTTCGATTTGGATCCATCCGACCTTTCAAAACCGGCCCGAAGGCCCCGATTTCAAATTGACCAACGTTTGACTTGGTCAAACCTCGCCAACGGAGCACTAAACGGCCTCGGTTGAAAAACTTTTGAACACGGTTGATAGAACTCGTCAGGATCTACATTCCATTTATAGGTACTTTTTGCATTTGAGAAAGTGTTGGTGAACCCTAGTCGCAAATCCACGTATCTCATAGAGAGTTTATGCAACTCTGTGGGCGACTAGTGGTTTTTGAACTACGCTTTCCAAACCCTTGCTCGGATGCAAAAGTCACCTAAATACGGAATGTAGATCTCGATGAGTTATGAACTTTCCGTGTTCATGACTTTTCAAACGGAGGCCGCCTAGGGCCCCCCAAAACTCGCCCCGAGCCGTAAAAAATTTGAAAATTCAAAATTCGAGTCGAGAAGTTCGCTGAAAATTTGACTCTAATACCGAACGTAGGTCTTGAAGAGACCTACAAAACACGTGTTCATGACTTTTCGATTTGGATCCATCTAGAGCTTCGAAAACTGGCCCGAAGGCCCCGATTTCAAATTGACCGACGTTTGACTTGGTCAAACCTCGGCCAAACGGAGCACTAAACGGCCTCGGATGAAAAACTTTTGAACATGAAGTTGATAGAACTCGTCAGGATCTACATTCCATATATAGGTACTTTTGCATTTGAGAAAGTGCTTTGGTGAGCCCTAGTCGCAAATCCACGTATCTCATAGAGAGTATATGCAACTCTGTGGGCGACTAGTGGTTTTTGAACTACGTTTTCCGAACGCTTGCTCGAATGCAAAAGTCACCTAAATACGGAATGTAGATCTCGATGAGTTATGAACTTTCCGTGTTCATGACTTTTCAAACGGAGGCCGTCTAGGGCCCCTAAAAACTCGTCCCGAGCCGCAAAAATTTGAAAATTCAAAATTCGAGGCGTCGAAATTTCAAAAACTGAAAATTTGACTCTAATACCGAACGAACTTCAAGACCTACAAAATACGTGTTCATGACTTTTCGATTTGGATCCATCTAGAGCTTCGAAAACTGGCCCGAAGGCCCCATTTCAAATTTTGATCTCTAGCTCTATCTACACCATTGGATGGATGAGATCAAGGGTTGAAATGAAACTGAAACCCTCCCTCCCTGCCCTCTCCCTCTCCCTCTCTTTTCGCAAAACGAGCGGCAGAACGGGCTCACGAGCGGGCAGCTAAAAATTTCGTAACCTTATCCTATCATCCCACCTACCCAGCCCCTCCTCCTCTCGATTCATTCACCTGCTCCTCTCTTCCTCTCCTAGGGTTTCCGCCGACGCCTCCGCCACCACCCACTCCCCAGCGCCATAGCCCACTCCCCGGCTTTGGCGCCGATCGCCATGGTCGTTCAAAGAGAAGGTCCACCGTCGCGGGACCCCGTCCGTGACGGGGTAGTGGGCCGCCGTAAACCCGCGCCCTCCCGGACCTCCTCCTCCTCCTCCTCCTCCTCCTCCTCCTCCCGGCCGAGAGCGCCGCCACGCCACGCGAGTCATCATTAGCCAGGACCCCGCTCGTCGTCCCGCAAAGATCGACCTGCAGCAAGCAACTCCGGCCACCGTCCGCCCGCGACCCTCGCACCACCCGAGCCCTATCGATTTGATGGCGACCCGACCTCTGCAAGATCTTGCCGCGCGGGCAACCTCTCTCACCATCGTGCTCCGGTGGCCATTCGTGTATGAAATCTCCGTCCGTGTATACGAGATTAGGCTGGTTATCTCAGAGATCTTTAGTATATTTCCTAATTTCGATACATTGTAGGTCTTAACTTGCTTTGTAGAATTAGAGGTTTCTTCAGCAGAAAAATCATTATTTTCCCCTATGAAACCGATGTTGCTTTCTCAAAAACATTATTTTACAGGCCAGCTATTCTGTGATACAAGATACGCTCGGTCACTTGGTGAGTAACTTACTAAATCCTATCAATCCGATGCAGCGTTCTCAAACTAATAACATTCCATCTAATTGAGTAGACTGTTATTACCAATGATGCATAATCTGAGGTGCACAGGTTCCTTTATGTTGAATTCATGGTAGTCATAATGCCATGGCTCACGCCCATTCCCAAGCAACCGAATGGTCACCGCCATTCTAGATGGTCGGGAGTGGATGTAGCCATGGCTCCATGCCTACTATGAGCTTGAGAGTTGGTACTTTATGCTTTGAGGCTTGTGAGGACTGGAAAGGTGAGGTACAAATGTGGTTTGTTCTCATTTAGTTTATCGAATCATCGAGAAACTTACATGCCTCAGCCGAGTTGGACTTGTGAGGAACTGTGAGCTTTCTTGATGCCGAGGCCGAAAGCTTTCGATGATTTCATGCCCTAAATGATGTCGTATTTGCAACAAGAGTTATGCTTTGATCCTTATGCTCCAAGCCAAAACATGAATTGTGATGAAACCATTGTCTGAGTCAACTATTAACTCTTAATCATGTGAACTTGTTGGGGCTTTTGATCGGTTTGTTGTCATTTGCGGCTGGGCGCCTCTTTTGAATTATGGCCAATGATGCACGTGAGCACCTTTGTTCTTGTCTTCACGTGGGTCGATGTCGAATGTTCTAGCATCATCCGTAGTTATGCAACAATTGTGTTGTGTCAAACTCAAAGCCGACGGCAAGCGAGGATGATTCTGAACATACGGTACGACATGTGTTGACTTATGGGTGTTATTCATATCTTGAGGCCTCTACAATATTGAGTGAAATTACTAGACCTATGATGCGAACTTATTTGCCATTGAACCCGTGGTTAACGTCCACTCATGCAACACAAGAGCTGATCTAAGTGATGGCGGGGGATGGGTGTGAGCACGAATGTTATGGCTATTCAAAATTTGAGGCTAGCATACCTAATCCTATCAATATCTAATCCTACCTTTTTTTCCTAATCCTATCATCCGTAATCTTGTTGATCTACTCTATCCGGGTCATTTCTTGTCTAATTGTCACTATTATTTGGTTAGTTATCCGATTATATATATTTTTTTGTTGGTGTAATCCATTGCGTATCGAGGTGATGGTGATGACATATGGAGTACATGGTGGCTACAAGTCAAGCACATTCATTTGCAAGGTGAGTACATTCATAGATGATAGATATGTTGGCTATAGCACTAGGAATCGAAACCGATTCTTTTTGACATGATTAAAATATACTATTGATTTTCATTACTTTGGAAAATTGCTTTAGAGTTACATGAGTTCATGCCATCAAATGAAAAGTGTGATTCCATTAGTTACTTTTGCATAGTACATTTTCCCCGGTGACTTCATTATTTTGTTTTTTTTTGTTTGTTTTGGCCGGGCCGGAACTTGCAATGGTCAGCCGCTTGAACTTGCAATGGCTGGCGGTGGGTTGGAACCCGTATGGCCCTAGATGTCATGAACTTGCAATGGTCTGCCGGTGGGTTTGACAGTCACGCCGGCTTGAACTTGCAATGGCTCGCGGTGGGTTGGAACTTGCAATGGTGTAGGAACTTGGTGCTTGCGGTTGGCTACAACTTGGCCCTAGATGTTGGAATTTATTTAGTTGGCGGAGTCATTTTCTTTTAAGTTTTGTTGTATGTTTGTATGAAACAAGTGTTCGGAACAAGCACTTTTTGTATGGTCATTATGGTAATATAATTGGTTTTGTGGTTTATTATTATCCCTATTATTATTGTTTTAATTTGGTTGGGCCCCCTACTATGGGCCAGACCCTAGATGCGAGGCCTCACAATATGTGACAGACTTCTAACCATGGTTAACTATCTATACATGACGCCTTCTTATCGTCACAAAAACTAGCATAACCGACCTCTTAACCATGGTTAAAACACTATATATGACACAAGATTGTATTACAAGACGTGTTGACCCGTGTCACAAAATGTAGTATTATGACGAGGAAGCGTCACTAAATGTTTTGATGTTTTGTGACGAGAACACCAAAAATCCGGTCATGCGAGACATTTTGTGACTTTGATTATATGACAAAACCCATGACGGACGGATTCCGTCTTAACAACACTTTTTGTGACACATTTGGGCTATACATGACAAAATTCATTTGTCTTGGAATGTCAGATTTCTTGTAGTGTGATGTGGGTGGCATGTACCTGTGTGTCGTCGTAGGTGAAGCTCACAAGTCGAGGCTTGCTGAAGATGGAAGCGTTGAACTCTTGGGCGAGGTGGATCGATGTGCTTCCTATGTAGGGTGCTCCCTGGTGCATTGCAGCCCACGGCTTATTGGCGTAGTCGTACTGGACGTAGATGTCATTGAGGAACATGGGAGCCAACTGGTTTGGCTCTGGAGTCGTCCCGGCTGCCATAGCCGAGTAGTCGACGGCGCGTTGGTTGTTGGTGTCGCCGTTGATGGGCATCCCAATGCCACGAGTGAGGCACCATGGTACGGTGTCTCCGTTCTCCCGTGGCGCCTTCATGGTGATGTAGAGGAGCCAAAGAAAGAGGAGTGTCATTCTCGTCAGTTGGGCAGCGGTGTACCTGATGTTCCGCTGGCGTGGTGCTGATAGTGTCGCCTTTGCTGGATCTGCAGCCTTGATTCATGGTGTTCTCCACCATTGTTAATGTCGGGCAGTCGCCCCGGCCAGTGTAGCGGATCGTCGTCGTCGGTTGGCCCGGTGAGTGAACGACCATCTCCTTGGTGGCGCCCGGGGCGTCGGTGTTCTCATCGATCATGGCGTCCATGTGGGGAACGTCGTGGTTACCAAAGTGTCAAGGTTGGCCGCGAGGGTGTCGCCGTTGTTCATGCCCTTGTAGTTGTTGTCGATGATCGGCATGGCGAAGACGTAGTCGATGTCAGGGGGATCATCATCGGCGTTGGCGTCCTTGAGGACGTCGTTGTCGTACATCTCGCCCATGGTAGCATCGTTGTCGTTGATGTTGTTGGCGATGTCGCCGATGGTACCATTGTTGAAGACGCCCCGTTGGCGAAGGTGTTGTCGTTGTTGTCTAGGATGACGGGGGCGTCGGGGTTGAGATTGGCGGCGTCGGCGTCGACGTCGGGCGACGTCGTTGAGTCGTCCTTGTTGGCACTCCAGATGTTCCCAATGTCAAAGATGATGTTGCTAGTGACCGGGCAACTTATCTGTGCCATTGTAGTAGCCACGAGACGTTGGCCTAGTGTTGACACCTATTATAGCATAATATTACTAGTCAACTAAACATGAATAAGGGCTCAAAATGAATATCAACATAAGTCTAGGGGCTTTACTAACATAATTCCACGAGCTTTGGTGATTTATATCTTTTCAGGGACTTAACAGATAAATGCAGAGAAGAATGGAGAAAGTTTCGAATATACATCTCATACGATGACAAGACTTAACCGTGAAGTAACTCGACCCAAATTGTGGACTAAAACACTCTAGAAGATACCAGAAGACACCAGAACAAACGGGAGACCGAGAGGAGGTCAACCTCTGGCGGCCGCCAGGGCCATTTAGGCCGCCCGCCAGCTTTGTATGTCGGTTTACCACCGACCTTGAGGTTGTATCTACACCGTTATTGAAGGTCGGTTTGATCCAATGGTCATCGTTCATCGCCAAGGCCTATATAAGAAGACCCCCTGACCCCAGGGCTAAACCCTAATTCATTACTAACTCATTCTATCTCATTATCTCTCAGTTGTAGAGGGGTCCCATGTAAGGATCATCTCTCTCTCAGGGATTAGAGAATTAGAATGTAATTAGAAGTAGATTAGATCTAATTAGATCTAATCAAGAGTTAGCATTTAAGAAAGGATTAGAACTCATTAGTTCTAATCTTTAGAACAAGAGAGATAGAGAGAGGGAAGGAATCGGAGGAAGTACCGGCCTGTCGGTGCTATCTCCATAAGAATACTATCAACATCACTTACCAAAATAAGAATTAGATATCTTAGTAAACCTCTCTACATTCTCAACCTTCTTAAGTCTTGTGCTACTCCGGGTTAAGATTAGATCATAGTTTCCCTCACCCGTTTTCCTGTGGATTCAATATTAAACCCTCTCCCGTGAAGTGCTCGCCGTATCCGTGCGCTTAGATTATACAAATTATAAATATTTCGTGGGCTTAGCAAATACCAACACCTAGCCGGGTAGGCTTTTCGTCAAGCGGTACCGGTGGACGCCGGTGGTAGCCTCTGATCTAATCTCGATCCGGTCGCGTACCGGGCATCCATGGGGTAGGCGTGCTCGCCGCTTGCGCCGCGATGTCGGTCGGTGAGGGGGACGACGTCGGCGGCGCCCCGAGGCACCGTTGTCGCCGGTGGCACCCATGGTAGGAGCGTCGTCGAGGAGGTCGCCCAGCCTTGACGTGGTTTCCGTTGGCGTGCTCGTCGGACAAAGATGGCCACGGTCGGTGGCGTTGCTGCAGCGTGTCGCTGATGTTGGCGTCCGCCCGTAGGGTGTCGCCGCCGCCGGTGGCGCCCATGGCGGGACGCCGCCGATGGCGGGCCGGGTCGAGCATCTCCGTGAGGGCGGTGAAGTTGGCCTCGATCGCTCTCTAGATATCGGCACACTCGCGCAGATCCTCGTTTGGAGCTCGGCGATCTTGAGGTCGCCCATCGGATCTTGGCGTAGGTGGTGGCCTGGAAGCCGTCGGTGGTGGGAATCGCCCCGGTCTCCGGATACCACCGGGGGAATCCGACTAGATTGGGCCGGAACCGACACGTGATCGCCGGTTGTTGGGGAAGAGGAGGCGGTGATGGAGGTGGCGGCGTCGGGCGGCGCGGCTGCCACGGTGGGCGGCGCGGCGTCGGTGCAGCGGCGCCCGGGGCGCGCGCGTCGGGGCGACGGGCGGCGCGCCGATGGTGGCGGCGCGACGCGGCGCTAGGTTAGATAGAGAGCCGGAGAGACAAGAGTCGTTGGGTGTTACCCCTTTAATTTTTTCTTGATTAATCCCAAACGATTACAACTCCCTTGTATTTGTAGTCCTGGGAAGACTTGCACGCTAAGCAATCTCTAGGAGGTTTCCTTATAGATTGGAATACCTCTCTTACAAGCAACCTATTTATTCCCTATTTATTCCTATCTTTATTCCTTAAATATCTATTACTTAATGACGAAGCTGATGACGAGATAAGGACGGGCGGCGGCCGGCCAGGCTTGGCCTGGTGCGTGCGCCAGCCCTAGGGGGGGCCTTGTTGGGCCTCCCGAGCTGGGTCATGACAGTTTTTATATAGATATATATATTTTGCATCATATCAGTCCACGATATGGACATGGCCCAAGAGAATTTGACATGGCCCAGCATAACACTAGGCTTCAGTCCCCGTCTGTGTTTTCAATTTCGGAAACAAAAAAATTCTAGAACCCAATGAGAAAAGGGAAATTCGGAAATTTCGCTCAAATTCAAATTAAATTCAAAATATTTTGAAAAAAAAAAAAACATGATTTCACTATAAACTATCAATGGTTGATCATACACCACAAATACAAAAAAAACTTGACATAATTCCACATTTCTATGGGCTACATGGGGCTCACGGGTCGCGGCAGCGCGGTGCAGCGCATGAGCCGCCGCCGCCACCAACAGAGGAGAGTCGGAGACAGGAAATAAAATGTGGATTTTGGGTGTGATTTTAGGGTGTTCTAGGGCTATATATATGGTGGGCGATGGGGAAGTCGATTTTGGGCTATCTTGGCTCTATTTGAGGGCGGAAGATGAATTCACACAAATTTTTTTGACCGGAAGAGGATTTCTTTCGGTACCCATCGAGAAACCCGAAATTTCCAAAATTTCAAAAATTTCGGCTGATATTGAAAACCCTTCCCCGCTGCCATCTCCACCTGACCGAGTCGAAGACTCGAAGAGTCTCGCAACCATCCTGCCGCGAGGAGCCCGGACGCCCGCTTCAGGCATACGACCGCCAGCCGCCGGCCCTTCTCACCGCACAACCTCCTCTTTCTCTCCATCCCGGCCCCATCCGGCCATCCCGGCTCCTTCCACGAGGAGCGCGACTGTGCCCCACTCCACTGCTGAACGCACCTGAATTGGCGAGGTGTGGCAGCACCGTCGACTCGCGACTTCGCAGAGGGTAGCTGCGGCGGCGGGTCAGGCGGAGGAGAGGCGGTCGGTAACGGCAAGACGGCAAGGACGCTCGGCGGCGGCACATCACGCAGAGGGATATATAATATATTGTATCGGTTTCTCAGGCTTACAGGTATTGATCTTGTGTGCTATTATTGAAAAGCTATACGTATAATAAAGAAATAAAAAAAAAATCCCAGCCTACACAACTAAATGATTAGCACAATGTTAGGGGCACATGAGTCTCATTCCCATAGTGCTTGGTTCAAGTCTAGAGTTTGGAGGGTTTTTTTTTTTTTTTTTTATTTTTTTTTCCAATAATATTTCTAATTAAAAGAATATATGCCTAGGTTACATGTTTTCAATTTAACTCAAAAACATCATTGAACACAAATTCTAATACACATTAAAATGTTTCTATCAATTAGTAATGATTAAAAAAGCGTATCTAATTTCATGTCAACTAGAGGTATTTTGGAATCGTTTGAAAAACATGTCTACATGCCTAAGCGGGTTATTTGAAATTTGATACACTTTATGACATGTCTTCATGCTACTCATGATTGAAAGCATGTCAAAGTTTGTGTGATTTTTATATGTTTTAGTTGCGTGTCAAAAAGCATCTCTAGGCGCCTATTGATGATTTTGAGATGCGCATTGCAACGTGTGTAGATGTTACTTGACGGTTTAAAGCGTGTCTAACTTCATATCATTTTAACATGATTTCAATAGCGTGTTAAAAAATGTGTCTAGAAATCTCTTAACGTTGAAAGTGTGTTAAATATTGTGACACTTAGATACGTTCTTAAAATTGTGCCAAAGAACGTCTTTACATGCCAACATAGAGACACTTTTGAAGGCATTACAAATACAAAAGCGTAGCTACAAGGGGGGGGGGGGGTGTTTCTAGTAGTGCGACAGGAGGGCCTGGGCAGGTGAAGTTCCTGAAGAGGCAAGTGCATCCCTTGTGCTCTGTTTTCGTATGAGTTTGTTGGGATCTGATCTCTTTCCTGTTGCAGTCGGGTAGTGCTGGGAATTAGGATGGGATGAGTATATATGTTTTGTTACTGGTCTATGGTCCTTTGTGCATTGTAGGAAGCGGGGGGAAACATGGACCAGAGGCGAGGATTGTACCAATGGAGGAAAGTGCAGTGGCTAGGGCCATGCGTACCGCGTGCACCCGTCCTGGGGAGCTGTTTTTCTTACCATCGATCGGTATGGAGTTCAGCTCCGAGAAAGAAGCAAAGGATTTCTACAATTTATATTCATGGGAAGTTGGTTTTGGGATCCGTAAAGGGAGGGGCAGAGTTAATGGCAACAGTTACACAACACGGCAGGATTTTGACAGTCGGGTAGTGCTCGTGTGAGGTATAGTAGTGAACTCGTTTATTTGATTTATATGGGTTAGTAGATTTTTTTTTTTCACGCAACATTTGTGTTGGACGTGGTGTGTGTTTTTGACAGGGTGTCTGCTCGAATAGCCTCGCTGCGACACGCAGAACTGGGTGTAAAGCTATGATCAGGCTTCACTGGACCGGCGACTATGGGTGGGTCGTTAGCCGTTTTGTTATGGGGCACAATCATGCTTGCTCGGGTATGTATGATGAGAATAAGCAATGGCTCTCTCATAGTGATCCAGATCCTATGACGAAGGACTATGTGCAGAAGTTGCGTGAGAACAACATCCCGATCGGGAGGGTATGCAACATCCTTGGCGTGCATGGTAGTGAACCTGGAATAGCTGCAAGGAAAGAGACAGTTAGGTCTCTTTGTGGTAGGATTGCACAGGAAAATATAAAGGATGATATTGGGAAGACTATGAAGTTGCCGGAAGAGATGAAAAGGAATGATGTTGGGATGGAAATGAGTTTCAGACTTAATGATGATGGGAAGATTGTGTCAATGCTTTGGTGCACGGGCAAAAATAGGGCTGATTACGCGAAGTTTGGTGATGTTATGACTTTTTATACTACGTACCGAACCAACCTATACAACATGCCGTTTGGTGTGTTTGTTGGTGTTAATAACCATTTCAAATCGATTGTCTTTGGCGGGGTGCTGCTGACGACAGAGAAGACGGAAGATTTTGAGTGGGCTTTTAGCAAGTTTGCGGAAATTATGGGTGGCAAGAAGCCGCAGACCATACTTACAGGTTCGTTTTGCTTTATGCACGCCTAAAGCGGTGTGGTCTACTTTTGTTCCATATATATGTACGTGTACTTTATGTTATTTATATGCGTGATTTGTTTCTTTTTGTTTGTGCAGACCAGTGCCAAGCTATGGCGGCAGCGATTAAGACGCAGTACCCGGGGGCAAAGCATAGGTGGTGTCGATGGCATGTGCTGAGGAATGTTAAGCCGAAAAGTGGTGGCTTGTACAACAAGAAGAGCACTTTCAAGGAGTTCAATAGGCTTGAGAATGAAGAGACTAATGTGAATAGGTTTGAAAGGAAGTGGCGACAGCTAATGCGGAAGTATGAGCTCATAGAGAACCAGTTTTTTCTGAGAATTTCGAGCATAGGGCAAAGTGGGCGAAGCCATATTTCATGGACATTTTCCGCGCTGGCATGACGAGCACATAGAAGAGTGAGAGCGCTAATCACATGTTGAAGCAATTCATACAGAAGTCAGCACTGATGCATATGTTTGTGCGGAAGTTCAATGAGTTTCAGATGGATCGTAACGATGAGGAAGAGAAGGAGGTTCATGTTACAAAGAAGGTATGTGTGGTGATGTTTTTTTCTTTTATTTTTGCTTGGGTGTTTTTTTTTAACAATAGAGATGGTAGAATATGTGCATATTTTGTGTGGGCAGTGTAGTGTCTCATAGACCCGTGTATATAAGTATGGTTTATTTTTTTGGATTGGAGGTTCGGAGGAAGCGCCGCATTGGTGTGCCTATTGCACGGCATGATGAGGTGGTATATACGAGGAGAGTGTATGAGAAGTTTTACAATGAACTGTACAGCTCTGGGCGGTATGCGATTAAGAGCCGGACGACACGACAGACGGGATGTTCCTAGTGGCAAATTCTGCGTTTGATGGGAATGCGGAGCAATTACTTTACAGTGTCTGTTATGATGGTGATGAGAAGATATCATGCCAGTGTGGTCTTTTCGAGCACCTTGGTTTGCTGTGTAGGCATTGCCTCAAGGTATGAATTTAGGTGATGGGTGAATGATTTTCCTTTTACTATGATCGGTAGTTCTTTTTTATGTGTGGTGCAGCCATGATTTTTTATTAGTGTTATTATATACCATTTACTTTGGTAACGTGTGTTTTGCTTGTGTTGGTTAAAAAAAACGCAGGTTCTTGTGCATTTGGATGCTAAAGAGATACCAAGGAAGAATATATTGGCTCGTTGGGTGAAAAATGAAGACGCCAGCGCTGGGGGTAATGACGGCAGCAGCGGGCTTGTTTCAATACGTGGGACATCTGATTTGCTTATGAAAAGGGCAATAGTGAACCGTGCTCTCGAGGTTGCTTATGGCTTGGATCCTGTATCTGAAGATGTATATGCTGAGTTCATGGGTGTTCTGGATCGTGCTAGGTTGCACATGCAGAATCGAGTGCCGTCGAGGCGGGAGGAGTCGCGCAAGTGTGGCGTTGGTGATGTGGGCATATGGGGGGGAGGAGGAAACTATTCGGTGCCCAGATAGAGGGACGTAGTTTTGATGCTGCGGCGTAGTTTTTTACATTACATAATACTGCAAAAGGGGGGCGTAGTTTTGATGCTGCGGCGGGGGCAGACACTAGCTGGTTTTTGGTGTGGCGATGTAGCGGCAGGGGAGCAGAGATGCTAGCGGCGTGGCTCACGGTCCCGGAGGTAGAATGTCATGGGGGAGTACGAGAAGCTGTCCTCACTTGAATCTGAGTGAACAATGAGAGTTTTTTTTTCATGTCAGGCGCATTTGCATAGTGCTTTTGTAGTGAAGAATTGTAGGGCTTGTCCAAAAGATGACACATTTCTTCCGGCTCGTGCTCTATCATCCCCACAGCGCAGTCCTCCTTGAGCACACACCAGAACAAACAAGCGAAAAAACTGGCATCACTGACAATCACTTTCAGAGAAAAAGAAGGGCAAAAAAAAAAAAAAAAAACTCTGTTCATCTTGCGCCGTTATTAGACTCATGTATCTTATCATCAAGCTCCTTGTACAGCGCCATTATCGCCCCCATGAACTCCAGTGAATAAGGTTCTGCCCCAAGAAAGTGCCTCAAGAACTCATGTATCTTATCATCAATCTCCTTGTACAACGCCATTATCGCCCCCATGAACTCCAGTGAATAAGGTTCTGCCCCAACAAAGTGCCTCAGAAACTCCTCGCCTCTAATCTCAACATTAACTGGCCAATTGAATTCACCCATATCCTACATCACCAAACATGCCAATCAATTAGTAAACACAACAAAATTAGATGACAGCCTGGTATTGGTATACTTGCAATTGTATACTTTTCATTTTTATTAACCATTTTGTGTTACAAGAACCCACATCTTTACACTTCATTATGTGCATTAACACATATAAACATGATGCTCATGACAAACTAGCACTCGTAATTTCTATTAACATAATTTCTTACCTTATTTTTCCTATACCATCCAATCTATATATGGCCATGCAGCCCGTGGGCCGTCGGCACGACAAACAACGGGCGGCCGGGGCGGCCGCGGCCAAACCGGGCCGTGCCTGGGCGCCGCCGCTCGTGGCCCGTGGCACGGCACGGCCCGGTCCATAGCAGGCACGGTGGTGGCCCGATGCCTGGTAGCCCACGAAGCAATCCAGCCCAAGAACATCACATACAAGCAACTCAAGAAGTCCTCACCCCCAACCGCCCTATCAGCGCTCTAACATAACCCTTAACCCCATAACGACTTCCCCACAGATGATTTTGGCCTATACCGGCGGCGCGCCCGATCTTGACCCGACGAAGCAACGACTGCGGGCAACGCGACGAGTCCTGTGATATTAAAAAAAAATCATCCCTCCTGTGATATTAAAAATCAAAAACAATTATATATGTAATATATAATACTAAATCTCAAAATGTATCATTATATATGTCATACTTTTATGGTGATTATAGTTGTTTACTTATGCTAGAGAAATAAACAGAGTAGAGATCAGTCTTGTGAGAGATAATGTTTACTTCTTTTGCGATATGTTTGGTGGTTCATACGTACTGTATAGCGCTGGTAAACAAATACATATACACGAATAAGAGACCTGTTAACCAAGTGATGCCGAGTCTCGTATGGCGATTAGTCCTGATTCATGATTAATTAAAAAAAATCTTTTCTGGCATGCCAAAGAGAGAAGACTAAGCCACAACGCACCGACATACCACTGCAGCAATCCCGCCGAGAGCTGGGCTGTTCGCCATCAACTAGCTTCTTCTTTTTCTTCCTCATCTCACCTTTCTTCGGTCTCCGCAAGGTAGCTGGCTAGGAGAGGGGAGGGAGTGATGGTGAAATTAAAAGGAGGTAGTCAGCAGGTAGTAGCTTTATAGAGGGACTACACCGAGCTCTCTCTCTGTCTGTCTGGTGATTGATTCCTCACTGCTAGGTGCTAGCACGACACGGGATCGGCCGTCCTCGCGGCGTGCTACGGCGACACGCGTGGTGATAGCGGCAGTGGCGGGTAGCGGAGGCGGAGACGGCGGGGCTGGTGGTGGCGGTAGTAGCAGCCGCTTGGTTTATGAAAGTGGCCAAGTGGGGGCGGGTGGATGGCTATTCGCTAGAGGTGTCGGCGTTCGCTTTCGCGTCGCCCTCGCTTCGCGTGGTGGAGAGCTCCGGCTCCCTCCCGTGACTCGTTTGCAGCCCGCCCGCGGTTTATAGAGGGACTTGCTGTTTGCGCGCCCGCCCACGGTAGCGTGGAAACCAGCCATGCTAATCATCGTATCAGTAAGAGAGAGGCGTAGTAGGAATCTGCTTTGCTTGCTGCAGCGTTGCATTGTCTTGCACACCTTGTCGTAGAGTGATGCTGCTCCTTGCGTCCTCGGTCCTCTGCCCCGTCGTGGAGTGATTTTGTTTGCTTTTGCACTGCGGCACCCACCCAGCAGCTCCGGTGGAGTGGTGAGCTCGTCTGTTTCGCCCTAGAAGTGCATCGAGACGAGTCGACGCTGCGTGTTTCCACGTATTTGACCGGACGGTGAGGAGACAGACACTGCGACGAGCAGTGACACAGGCGCCAGCCGGCGCGCGGCCATGTCACAGCCTGGCGCGGCGCGGCCTGGCTCGATCGAAGCTCGCGCCCGAGCAGCGACAGCGACATGCCACGGCTTGGTCAGGAAACCATTGCCGCCCAACTCGCCCCATAGGCTGCCCTCCCCTGCATGAACCTCCACAACGCCGCGGGACGCGTGCGCCAGCACGACGATGTCGAGCAGGCCTCAGTCACGAGCAATGCAGCACCAGTGGCGATGTGACGGTTCGGTGAGGCGCGGCTGCGACTGTGAGCACTGGCGACAAGAGCGCGGGTAATGTCGAGATGGTGGCGGCCAGGCCACCAGCTACGCACGTCGATCGCTACCAACTGCGTTGCTGCCGCTCTGCTGTGGTGACCAATGACACGAGGGGAACAAAAAACCAATGACACAGTTAAAATCCGGGGCAGAAGCGCGGGGTTAGAGAGATAAAAGTTGAGATACACGCAGTAAGTATTTTTCGAGCTACCACTGGTGTTATAAACATAAACAGCTGGGAATGCAAATGGGTTGGTTAGGAAGCGCGAATAAATAGAGTCTTTACGAGGAGTAGAGGAACAAATTCAACCTGAATAGGAGTTTAGGAAACTTAGCTGCATAATCATAAGTGATAGACTTATGGGGAGTACATCCTTACATCCTCATAAATAAGTTTGTAGTTCACAATGAGATAGGAGGTCTGATAATAATATATATTGCACTGATGGAGTTCATAGAGGGGTGATGCTAGCAAGTAATAGTCAGTTGTACGTACAACAGTTCGAAGGAACTCTGATAGACGCTTAACACCTCTAATATATTTACCTCCTGACTGGTGCTCCAGGCCATCTGAAGAACTCAAACGACCACTGACTAACCGGTGCATACCGCACACCTCCATCTAGTCCAAGGATTTGCACCAGATATCTTACAAACCTTTGCAGAGATCATACTCAAATCACACTCTAGGATTGCACCTGGCAACCCCGCTGTTATAGGATGGAAACGTCACTTTCTGTTCAACCAATTAAGTGCATGGCTAAGCAAACCCACACTAGTAGAAAAATGGCTTGTTGTCCCAGGCCCTAGTTAGCTTAGTTACGAGAAGCCGAACCGTGACTACGGTACCGGGACTAGAAGTGGAGGCCTCAATGAGATCCGGGACTAAAGATAGACCTTTAGTCTCGGTTCCTCCTAACAATAGGGACTAGTTGGGCTCCCAGGCTTGCGTTCGTAGACCCACCAACCCGGACTAAAGGCTCTAGTTTTTTATTTTTTGATTTTATTTTATTTCATGTTTTGTTTTGGTTTTAAATTATGTTTTTCAAATACGATTATACGCTGCAAATGATGTACGCATACTGTCGATTTTCACATGCACAAAACCCTGCATATGTAAACACACAAATATAGGAGCGTGTGACCAGAAAAAAACTTCTAAAACCATGTGCCCAAGCCACCTTAAAAAAATGGCAAAGCCACCTTAACAAAAAAAGCCACATACCACCTCACAATCTGTGGCCTCAAATCCAAAATATGGCCTGATCCAGCCTCATGTCCTTGATTCACATCTAAACAATCGCCCTGTGGGCCACACAAAAAAATCTCATATTTAGCATTCAGTTCTACAGGCTCAACACATGCAGCAGCACGCACCCGCCCCCACCCCCCAATCCCATAAATAAGTATACATAATACATCCCATACCAAAAGGCAGAATGAATACTCACGAAGTACCATGATCCTTCCGAGTCGACAAAAAACCTCCACCTTGGCCCGTGTTCTGGAAGATGAACCTTGTCATGAAGCTTCATGAATAACGTATTAAGAGCTGCCATAATGTTCCACGTGTAGGGTGCTCCCAAAACAAAATGGCTGATGCTTTCCTCTTCTCTCAGATCAACTGGGCTCCCAAAATGTACCCATATCCTTCATACCATTAACATGCTTTTTGGGTGTGTTTGGTTGTAAGAATGTTTGCTGTACAGGCTTGGATGGGCCAACATTTTTTTTTTGAGATTACACAAGACAACGCAGGCGCTCAACACGCACGCACACTTACCCCCCTGAATACACGTCGCAAACCCTACCCCTATGAGCATCTTCGAAGGGCCCGAGCCGGCAAATCTTGAAGTTCGAAGTCACCACCGGCGCCTCGCTATCGGCGGGGGCGTCGCCTACCACTTAATGCCCAAACCGGAAAATCACGAAATAAATCCGGGATAAAGTGTCGCAGGGTTTTGAACCCTGGGTGGGAAACCAATGGCCTTTGCCATTGCACCGTGAAGCCCTTGATGGGATGGGCCAACATTTGGGTTGGTTGGAGTTTGGCCCGTGCTAGCATGCTCCGGTGGCTGCCGTGGGCCCAAATGGAATGCGGGGGTTGACAATTCCATTACGGCCGAGGCTCAGCGGCGGCTCGTGGTCGCGTTCACTGTGGGCACGGATGCTTGTATATAAGCGTATATAGCGTGGCGCTCACCACCCGGCTAGGGTTAGCCAGGGTACTGTTCCCTCCTCACTCGCTCAAGCCGCCGCTCTCCCCTCTCGCTCTCTCGCTCACCCGTTCCCTTCTTCCTCCGTCGTTCCTCCTCGCAGCGCCATCGCCGACGGTGGTGCTCCTCGGAGATCCTGGTAAGGCCCAAGGTCACTGGTACGAGCCGCGCTCCCTCCCTCCTCCCTAGTCTTTCTTCTCCCCTGCGGTTTATGTCAATTTCACGGTCTGCAGTACTGTTGTTCGGATTGCATCTTGTTGCTGAGTTGTAGGGTTTCTGGTCTATGATGATTGAGGATATGGGAGGCGCACCACTCGGTGACACAGCCGGTCCATATGCAATGCTATGGTTTGATTACTACTGCTGCTAGGGTTCCGTTAATTTGTAGCCCCAGATTTAGTTGTTCAAGTCCTGTCTTTTCCGATCTGGGAGGCGCACCATGTGGTGACGCAGCCAGTCGATGTGCACTGCTATGGTCTGTTGATTATTGCTCATTCTAGTTTGGTTCTTGAAGTACCGTTCTTTCTTTCTTCTGATTCCTGTTACATTTGTCTACAGCACCATGGTTCGTTCAACTAGGCGTCGGCAGCTCATTGCTAGGGGAGCAGCATTGGTTGCAGTCTTGAGTGCTTGGCTATTTGCTAGATTTAGGAGGCAGGCTTCTGAAGATCTCTAGATTGGTTTTGGCTAATTAGTGACATCCTTAGGACTAATCTCTCTATGATAAGTGTTTATTTTAGTTGGAGATTGGTCAAGCCAAGGTTGGTGCATGGTGGTCATGGTGGATGGGTCGAGGTGATCCAATTGATGATCAAGTGCGCAACTTGGATTGTTTCGAGGATCAAATGGGCTCAAGGCAAAGGTATATCCATAGGGCCATTTTTATTTTACAATCAAGACACCATAGAGGGTGTGAGTGATTATAGGATCGATAAGCCGTACTATAAAGAGGGGAAAACTATCGTACATACCGATCCTCATGTGCCTCTAGGTTCAAAATCAATTGCATGCATTCTAACCTAGAGAGCTAACTCCGTACTTGATGGAAAATGTTTTCAAAATGCTAACACTTGGTGTCGGGGTGTTCTTCGACGTGTCGGCAACAAGAATCAAGTGACGAAAGTCGGTTTGGAGCAAAGGCGAAGGAACGACAACACAACGACGGAAATTCGCGGCTTCGACGCGGCCGGACCGGCGACCAGGACTTCGCGGACGGAAGCACGCCGCGAATCCGATCGGACGGTCCGGTCGGTGCTTCCGATCGGAAGTTCCAGAGAGCATGTTTTTTTGGCTCTCGGTTGGAACTTGACCGGACGCATGCACGGAACCAATGACCGGACGCGATGCGGCGGGGGTCGAGTGTGGGCTAGGTGGTTTGTCTGGTGTGACCGGACCCGCGACCGGACCCATCGACCGGACTCACTGATGAGTCCGGTCAGCGTGTCCGGTCAGCCTGCAGAAAGCGTGTTTTTCCCCCCAACAGTTGCATTTCGTGATGGGGGCTATATATACTTGCTTGGCCGGCTTGGCTCACTCTCTTGGTCATTTGAAATCATTCCTAACACCTCTAGAGCTGAGCACACATCCTCCTCCTCACTCTTCTTGCTTGTGAGCACCATTCTAGTGAGTTGAGGTGATTCAAGTGCACTTTGCTTTGATCATTGCATCTAGTGGCGCTTGAGGATCGTTGTGAGCCGGTGGTTTTCTTGTTGCTCTTGGAGAGCACCACTCCTAGCCGGCTTGGTGATTGGTGGAGGCGTTGGCAAGAGAAGGTGAATGTTCTTGGCCACCTCCGGTGATTTGTGAGAGGATCACGCACTCCTCGTCGGGAAGACAAAGTGCAAGTAATACATTGCTCGTGTCTTGGGTACCTCTCATTTGCATTGGGTGCAAGAAGCCTAAAGGCAATTGGCTTGGAGTGAGCTCCACCTTGACCCACACGTGAGAAGGTCGGCACAACAGAGATTAGCTTGAGGGTGCTCAAGTGAACTTCGGGTTAAATCTCGTGTCTCCATTTGTCTCTCGGTGATTGTCTTCAATTTGGTTATCTCATTGTTTCATCCTCGGTGATTGGATTGACTAGCCTCGACATTGTGGTATATCACCTCTACACTCTTGCATTACTTTCGTATATATTGTGCTAGTGTAGTTTGAGTAGACTTGCTTAGTTGCTAGAGTAATTAGCTTGTTCACCTAGTGGTAAAGTAGAGACATAGCCCTTGTGTGTGAATTAGAGACTATAGCAACTAGAATTGTCAATAGAAGGCTTGCCGACAAGTAGAGCTAGAGCAAACGTATTTACGCTTTGTTATTTACTAACAAGTTGCTCTAGTGATTTTGTAGAAATTTTATTAGGCTATTCACCCCCCCCCCCCCCACCTTTAGCCATTTAGGACCTTTCAGCTTCCTCTAGGCAAGGGATCACCTATGGACCCATGAGTGCAAAAGAGGTTGAGAGGAACAACAACCTTAGGTTCATTTACCACAATGATGACAGTTGTTGTGTTGAGCTGCTTAGGATGAGGAAAGAACCCTTCTTCCAGCTTTGCAATTTGTTCAAGGATAGAGGCCTACTGAGACCAAGCATCCACATGGTTGTAGAAGAACAGGTTGCCATGTTCCTGATGGTTGTTGGTCATAACCAGAGATTCAGGGTACTGACTCTTGTGTTCAGGAGGTCCCTGGAAACCATTAGCAGGTATTTCCAGGAGGTGTTGTATGCAGTTGGTGAACTTAGGGATGAAATGATTCGGCCACCCACTAATGAAGTGCCACCCAAAATTAACAACAGTAGGAGGTGGAACCCATTCTTCAAGGTTGGAGTTGTTTTACTCTAGTCTTTTTTGTTTTGCCATTTAGGAGTCCCATTTTGGTTAATGCTTACTTCTTTTTTAGGACTATGTTGGGGCCATTAATGGGACTCACATTCTTGCAAGAGTTCCTGAGAGGTACAGAGGTGCCTTCATGGGGAGGAAACATGCCACCACACAAAATGTGCTTGCTGCAGTGGATTTTGATTTGAGGTTCACTTATGTCTTGGCTGGTTGGGAGGGGTCTACTCATGATGCTAGGTTACTAGGAGATGCTCTGGACAGGGAGGATGGTCTTAGAGTCCCACCAGTTAGACACAATGAGATGGTATGCAGTGTTTGTTGGCCGGCATCCTAGGGTGTACAGGAATTGGGTAGACTATTGCCAACAGGTGCACCGTTTCCATGAGAACAGGTACCTAAGCTACAACTCGTATGAAGAAGCTGTGGTTGCCTTCGAGGAGTTCCAGAGGGAGGCACAGGCACAACACAATGGGGCGCAGCAACAGAACAGTGAAGCCCCTGAAGATTTTCCTGGAGAACTAGAGGTCATGGCCAACATAGGGGTTGCAGACATCCACATGAAAGACTTCATCATAGCTGTGTTAGTAGCCATAGTCCTAGTGCGGTTAGTGGGTTTACGGTTTGTTTGATCATTGGTGTCTTGTTTTGTATTATGAGTTAATGTACCCTCAACAATTCAAACTTATTATGCATTCGGGACCAAAATACCTTGGATACGACTTCAAATGGAAATTGTTTCCAGTTAGTTTGCCTCATTGTTATTTGCAATTTGTAGCGTGAATGAGCTCTTGAAAATTGACACATAATCTAA
>JADLZK010011874.1:0-240959 GCA_015847255.1 Hyparrhenia diplandra | reverse complement strand
CAAACACACTCTAAGCTCAGAGTCAAGGAACGAGGAGAGACCAAATCGTGCCGTCCGCGGAATCGGAATCAGACTCAAGCGGCGCTGTCGTAGCACAGTAGCATCACTCACGTCGGCGATGGAGACGATGCCGAGCCCCCGAGGCCCGAAGCCTTCCTCGATGAAGCCGCCCAGGTCCTTGCTCCGATCCTGCGCGTACCGTACCGTACCCGCCGTCAGATTCACCACGTACAGCAGCTGAGCTCCAAGCTAGCGAAGCCGCCTCCAACGGAGGCAATGTCGCGTCGGCGGTGGCGGAAGGTTAGTTACCTTGAGGTCGGCGAATGGAATGGTGACGGCGCGGACGGACGGCGGCTGCATCGCGCGAGGCTTGGTCCCGGACTGCTGCTCACTGCCTTGTCGATCTCTCGGAGTCACTCACTTCCATCCATCCATTCATCGCTGGGCTCGTCTCAGCAGCCAAGCGAGAGGCGTCTCAGCCAAGCGAGAGGCTGAGGCTGGGCTGCTGAGACGCTGTTTTTTCTTTTGATGAGAAATAGCACCTGTTTTCTTTTAACACGCGGCCTGTCGTTGATCAGTCAACAGTGATGCACTGATGCTCAAGGCCTTGCCCAGTTGGCCGTTTCCCGTTTGCTATCCGGTCAATCGAATCGAACAAGCTTACCTTGAGATAGACACCGACAGAGACGGGCCAGCGAACAACGGGACAGAACAGGAGGCTATCGCTTGTTACATTCCAAACATTCCAGCTGGTTTCACTTCAAGGCCAGTGTGTTACAGTTGAGTGGTTGACACAAGGCATCCAAGCTAACATGCCTGTACTGTCTATTCACTGAAACAAATTGAAAAGAGAGGGTATATTCATACCATAAGAACTCGAATTCTTATCGATACTAGAACTCAGAGCATTAGAATTAGAATGATTTGCTAGTTAGCCACTCTATGAAGTATGAACTGTGATTGCAAAAAAAATAAAGGAACACCCCACACTATTCTAAGAAAGAAAAACACATGGACCAACATGGCAACATTGTGCTGAATGAACACAGTAGGATCTCACTCACGTCAGATTCGTCTCAGCATATTCATGTGCCCAGTCGGTAATAAACCCATGTGTATTCGGCCGGGTCGCCACCCCACCACAGGCTCGCCAGCCACTGCCCCCTTCGGCGTGCTCAACAGCGGCGTAACATCACCTCCGGCATATACTCGACCCGTACCACAACCATAAATTTGCCTCTGCAACTGTGTTCTCGTCTTCCTCAACAGAAGGATTAATCCCAGCATACCATTTGGTTCTTTCTACATTTGATTGATTTCCCCTAATCCTCTTTTATTTGGTTGAAACATCCCAAGAAACAACATTAATGCTTAGCTTCATTTCAACGCAACAAAGAGTTACAATTGACAAAAGCTGTCAGTTGTGAATCACAGGTTCAGTGAAAAGAAAGAGGAACCTCGTACTATGCTAAACTACTCAAAATCATCGTCAGAAGCTTTCCAGATTAATCTCCTTCCAAGATAAAAGCTTGACGGCATAGTGAGATAGTACCTGCTACGTTCAAAATGGAGAAAATTGTGAGTTTACAACTATACACTGATTTTCCTACGTTCAAAATAGAGATTAACACACCACAATAGTATAGCATCACACAGTAGGAAAACCCCAAAACTACAAAGATCAACATTCTGCTCTAAAAACAATACCCTTTTTTTTTAAAAAAAAATTGACTTCCAGGATATGGTGGTAATTATTAAAATTATGTGCAAGAGACATAAGCACCTAAATAGAAAGACATATAATACAGGGACGAGCTACAATATGATTATACAATAATGGAACAGAACTATCTCAAACACCAAACATGTTGCCACACAAGAGCACAAATATGAACACAAGAATAATGAATGTTGTGATCTGTGATCAATGGTCATTGGAAGAAAGGCTGTGAAGTGATCAATGCGAAACACGTCAACTAACCACTGCATGTGCTTAGATTTATAAAGAAGAGAATACAGGGAGATCAACCAAACTTAGGACAGCTAATACAAGGGAGATCAACCAAACTTAGGACAGCTCTAGGAATTGATTTATTCAGGGACAGGGAGTAGCTTAGATCACAGATAAGACACGATGAGATGATGTAGCAGCTTGTTCGAGGCCATCACAGAACAGATGGAAATCTGAGCGCACGGAGAACTGCAGTTTTGTTGTCACCAACCTTCAATGCAAAGATCGTCACTTATCTGACCCCTTTGCTCTGCAAATTGGCTTCACCTATCTTTTAAACCATTATTTTCATCAAAACTAATTCAAAACAACAAATCCAAAACAAAATAAGGACAACCAAAGACAGAGGGGTCAGATAAGACATGATGAGATGATGTAGCAGCTTGTTCGAGGCCATCACAGAACAGATCAAAATCTGAGCGGCACGGAGAACTGCAGTTTTGTTGTCGCCAACCTTCAATGCAAAGATCGCCACTCATCTGACCCCTTTGCTCTGCAAATTGGCTTCACCTATATTTTTTTAAACCATTATTTTCATCAAAACTGATTCAAAACAACAAATCCAAAACAAAATAAGAAGAAGAAAAGACAAGAGGGGAGGTACACTCGAGAACCATCAGCGGCAATTAGGTTTGACCTCAAATAAGATTCAGTCCGCATCATGGTTGGATCTGTCGACCCACATCATCTGGTTCTCGGGAATCACTCAAGAACCCCACAAAATGCAACCAAATAATATCACATTAAGCAGCACAAACAAAGAACATGTAAGTAGAAGGCTCAGACGAAAAATGGGTAGAAAGTTTGTTTGTCAGCCCAAAGAGAGAAAATCCCCTCTATCAGAGTGGTGCATGACTTTGCATCATCATTGCCCTTACAACCTTGTTTGCCTCTGCATATGAGGAAGAAAGAGGAACAACAGAAGGGATAACAGATCCAAAACAAGCGATGAACACACCACGACAATCAAATACAGGACACAGAAGAGAAAACAGATCCAAATCAACCAATGAAGACACAAGCAGAAGAAATGATGGCTGGCCCCTGTGGTAGCAACGACAGGGTAGGACTTGATAACCATTAAAGGCTAGCATGAGCGTATTGACTACCTAGTAAAGCACAATTTACGACAAGAAAGACAAACCAACAAGGGTATATATAGAATACTCTGTACTGCTTTTTAAATCTGCAAAAACTGTTCAACAATCTAGTGAAAGATAGATATATAAACACCTAAGTTGAAAGGCATATAATGCAGGCTGAGCTACAATACGATTACACAACAATCAAACAGAACAATCTGAAACTCCAAATATGTTGCCACGCAACGCAAGAGCACAAATGTAAAGACATGAATAATGAATGTTGTGGTCATTGGAGGCAAGGCTGTGATTTAGCGATCGATGAGAGACCCATCAACCAAAGTACAGCCTCGTACTATGAGACCCCTGCATTTGCTCTAGGGCCCCAACATCCGAGCACCCCGCAGAGAACCTGCGGGTATTTCGAAGCTACAAAAAAAGCTTCCCCCAAGTGGCATGGGACCCTTAAATAAACACAATCAATAGCTTATATTGAAAATGATGTTCAACCTGACAGACATCTAGGCACTTGCATGATGGACACTGATAATAATAAGAGTTGTATTCAAGCTGACAGCTAAGTATTTGCATCATCCTACACTGATTGAGTAGCATTCAAGCTGACATGTAAACTGCTATCCAACAATCAACACCACCACACATTCAAACGGCTGAGGTTAGAAGGCATTCTACCTCGGTTATAGTCAGACACTGCTGGGGTACATGAACACGCGGACCTTCTTACCCTGCAAGATTTAAAAACACTCACTCATCAGAAAGGCAGACAGAATACCAAGTAAAAACACACACACCAGCAATGGAGGGGCTCACTCACCATGGAGCTGGGTGGGAGATTGGACCGGAATTTGGCGCGGACGACGCCGGAGTTGCCGTGCGGGCGCGTGACCTTGCCCCAGATGCAGCGCACGGCGGTGCCGTCGCTCTTGGTCTTGGCCTTGTACACGTAGGCGATCCGCTTGCCGCCGTACCACGCCACGTCCTCCTTGGTGCTGACGCCCTCGATCTGCAGCAGCGACGTGTTCTCGTACTGGTTCGACTTGGAGCGTTTGTAGCCCAGGATCGTGCCCCGCACGTACGTCCTGCGCCGGAAACAAAACCAACGGAGACGACGGACGGGTCAGATCAGACGCTTGCTTACTTAACCCGGCGGGAAGGCGGGGGAACGGAGCAGGGCTTGGTGTGACGGCCGCGTACCTGACTCGCTGGCCCTGCCGTCCCTTCACCATATTCGCCGCCGCCGCCGGAGTGCCCAGGTTCGACGAGGTTGGGGAGGGAAGTGAGGGATCCCGGGAAGTGACGGCGTGGCGAATGGTGAACCCTAGTCCGTAGGGAAGGGAAGTGGGGGTTTTAAAAGTTTCCGCTGATTGATTGGACGGCTGCGATTGCAATCGATTCGTGTCCGTCCAATGGGCCTGCCCTAGGGTTTAGGCCCACTGATTCTTCCATATTGGCCTTCAAATTTTCCCGGGCTGCGTTTTCAGGCCCAAATTGAACCTGTAGTAGTGTATAGGAAAAAGTCTACTTTTGGTCGCCCGAGCTTTGCGAAGTCAGATTTTGGTCGCCGAGCCCAAACCGGATAAAACGGGTCGCCACTTTTTGAAACCGTGCAGATTTCGTCCCCGGCGGTTTTGGGACGGTGGTTTCGCTCTACAGTAACTCCGGTTTTGCTACAGTAACCGTGGTTTCGTTTTTTTTTTTTTTATTTTATTTGGCCCCGAATCTTTCAAAAATCATAGTAAATCACAGAAAATTCATAAAATAGAAAATCAATTTTGTTGGACTCCACATGAGTAAAGCTACATAATGAATATATAATATGATATACTTTTGTACAAAGTTTTGCTAGAAGGTTTTGCCTTTTTTTTATTTCGACTCAATCTTTAAAAAATCATAGTAAATTACAGAAAAATTATAAAATAAGAAATTCAATTTTGTTGGACTCCGCATGAGGCGCAATAACACGATGCGTAGTTCTTGTGGCTCTTTAACTGGGTTAGGTTAGCTAGGTTTCTTTGTCTTGATCTAAATGCGTCTTGAGTTTTGTAAACCGATGGATCTGGCCAATAAATTAAATAGTACACCTATATATCTTTATTGTGTAAATATGCTCATGTGAGTCTAGCAAAATTATTTTTTCAATTTTATGATTTTTTTATAATTTATTATGATTTTTAAATATTGAGCTGAAATAAATAAAAAGAAAAAAGGCAAAACCTTCATAGCAAAAATTTTTATATTAAAGTATACCATATTATATATTCATTGCGTAGTTCTACTCATGTGGAGTCCAACAAAATTGGATTTTCATTTTATGAATTTTCTGTGATTTACTATGATTTTTGAAAGATTCAAATAGAAATAAATAAAAAAAAAAACGAAACCACGGTCACTGTAGCAAAACCGAGTTACTGAAACCACCGTCCAAAAACCGCCGAGGGACGAAATCTGCACGGTTTCAAAAGTTGAGGGACCCGTTTTGTCCTGGTTTTTTGGAGTTAAGGGACCAAAATCGGACTTTCGCAAAAGTTGGGGCCGAAAAGTAGACTTTTTCCTAGTGTATAGTGTATACTACTGTTTTCAGGCCCAATGGGAGATTTTTGTTACTGTTTTCTTCCACTTTTTGTATATTTGTATACTACTGAATGATTCTTGTTACTGTTTTCTTCCACTTTTTGTTAATGTTTTCAGGCCCATTGGGAGATTTTTGTTAGTGTTTTCTTCCACTTTTTGTACCGTCCCATATGCATACTCCGTCCTGTCCCATGATGCTTGATGTTTTAAGCTGGATTGGAATCGTCTAGATTCGGAGTGCAGGCATCCCGCCAACACCAGTGTCCAAGTTCAATCAACATTTAATGCACTTGGTTCAAGCCTAAAACGTAGAGTATATAGGGACACAGGGAGTATGTGTTATGCTGCCATTATTATTATTATTATTATTTTGTCATTCTAGATTTTGATTTCCTATAAAAGCAGAAGATAACAAGCATAGAAATCTTGTACAATCTATCTATTATATGATGATATATATGCATATGACATTTGCTAAAAAAGTGAAAGACATCAAATAAAAAAAAAAAAAATTCCACGAGGTGTTCTGCTGCCAGGTGGCAAACCACGCGGATGGAGGCGTTTGATTTTCTTGCAGCCTGTGACGCACTGACCCCATCGTCATGACAAAACTAAACTAACCCTGCTTGTGAATTGCTATCACAAATCACCGACGTGGACTTGATCAACCTGCAGTTTCAGCAAGCAAACCATTGCCATCACAGGAATGGACACTGATGCAATCGTTTAATAAAAATAACATAAAATTAAAATAGAACACAGCGTTGCCTTCTCGATCGTCTGAATACAGGAGTGACAAATTCAGAGAGGCATCGCTGCTGATAGTGATAGTGCGTGCGAGTGTGTGAACGGAATATGCTTCATGATTTCCACAGTCGTAATCCAAATTCCAAAGTCGTTACGCTACTCTATGCATATTTTTTGGTACAGAAACCCAATCCTTCGTGGAAAAAAACCCACAGAAATCATAGCCTGCAACAAAAAAAATTCACAAAAAGCGTAGCAAGCAGCCCCAGCATCGTTGTCGTTGAAGTGGCCGGTCATCTCTCATCAGTAACGATGGTTCCGATGTGTGCGTTGGAATGCAAAATTGGCGACGACCAGGAATTCAAGTCGGCCGCGGACTGAGCTTGATGTGGACTGTGGAGTCTGTATCGTCGATTTCTGATCTGTTCCATTATTATTCATTCGTTGCCGGAGCACGCAATTACGCATGCGCGCAAAAAGAAATGCAATGGTGATATGCGCGTCGAGTGCTGGAGTGGACTAGACAACGTCCACCGTTGCCGAGCACGCTGATGATATAATTAACTTATAATCTGATCCTTATGTCAAAAAAAAAATTATAATCTGATCTGCTCGTACTTAATTTAACCCTAAATCGGAATGCTCTGATTTAGGTTTAAATTAAGTATGTATATAGGATCAATTTTTAGGTTAATTATATCGACGACGAAATCGTAATGCATAACAAGTTTTTGTTTAGTAGTCCAGTCTTAGTTTGACTAGGCTGCATATATTGCTACATACTTTCCTCTGCTAAATGTTTGTCTCTTAAAACCGGCTTCATAGACACGCTTCCGGACGACACACGTATAAAGGGACGGAGGGGTAATAGTGGATTGCTCCCATATCTTATGCTAACTGACGGTCTAACATCATATTTGGATCTGTTGTCAAAAAAACAAATGTCATATTTGGATCCATATACATTAATATTTGTTAATAATTATCTCTTTTGGATCCAAACAGGTGCAGCTAAAATAAAAATATACTCTAGTTAATTGTTAGCTGGGCTTCTAGGACTATCTCATTAGGGCGTCCGTCAACGGGACGTTTTGTGCTAGCGATTTGGTTGTTGAAATCTAACCAAATGAGATGATGGAAATCAAATCGCTAATAATTAGTCTCCCGATTTACTCTTACGGTCACTGGGAAAGCCGCGGATGTCTCGCTAGCGATTTGGGTTTTTATTCTTTCTCCGTGCATCGGGGTTCTCCTTCTGTTCACGCCCTTCAGACCAAATGAGATGATAACAGCTAATAATTACTACCTCTATCCTGCAATGAATGACTTCTATTCACACCATTTTCTATGCATCTGGTCCTCCTTTTGTTCACGTTCACGCAATCACCGATGTACTTACTATTTTAGTAATGTCATAGAAGAGTTTACAGTGCACGCATGTTCCAAACAGCAGATTTACTACCGACCCATACCAATATACTGTACTTACATGCTCTGCTCCATGCCAGGGCGACCATCACCCTCCCAATCCCAAGATAAAAAGGAGAGAGAATCGAACCGAATCGAATCAAATCAAATCAAATCAAAGAAAGTAATACCTTGTTCGTTCCCAAATGTACAGCTAAGTCAGCTACTTGGCGAAGTAAAACTCGCAAAACAAACCATGGCATGCAGAAGGAACGGAGGATCGGAGGTGGTGGCACAGCAGGAGAGAGATCAGAGATGGAGCAGCATGCAGAACTCTACTAGTTCTCCGGTATGATGGAGAGCCGCGGCCTCCAGGCGTCCCGGCACGGGCTCATCATCGTGACGCCGTCGCCTCCGTCGTCGGCGTTGCCGCTGTTGCAGGCGTCGAGTACGGTGCTGACGGCCTCCTCCATCGTCCCGGCGGCGACGTTCATCTCCTCGGCGCCGCGCTGCTCCTCCAGCCTCGCCACCAGCTGCGCGATGTCCTTCCTCTTCATCACGATCCTCACCCGCACCGCGCCGTCCTCGCCGTGGCCGGCCAGCTCCACGCGGCACTCGGGCCACGCCTCCTCCTGCTCCCGGCCGCCGTCGCCGTCCTCCACCGTGTCGTCCACGACCGGCACCACCACGTGCCTCGGCCGTGCCCCCCAGCTGACGTTCTTGCTGCGGTCAGGCGGCTTCCTCCTCCTCCTCTTGGCGCCGCCCGCCACCGCGGCGGCGGCGGCGGCGTCTGCTTCGACCTCCTTGACCTCGTCGTGGCAGCAGCGGAGACATACGCATGGCAGCGGCAGGATGTTGCCCATGTCGTCTCGTCAAGACTTGAGAGCTGTAACGAAGAGGTAGCGATGATTATATAGCAAACAAGAGAGCGTGCATGATGGTGTAGAATGACTGGCTAGAGGTGTTACCGTCTCACGGTCTCAGTCTCAGTTTGAGTCAACTGTTGTAGGGTACAACACGCTCAATGGCCATATGCCGGCCGGTGATATGTATATGTAGCTTTGGCCTTTGGTCGACCGTCAAGCACGCAAGCAAAAGACTGCAGCAGCTATGATGTGGCGGTGGCGGACTGCTGTGTGGCAGCTCTGAATACCGTATATTCAGCGTCTAATTAATTAAGGTGTGCAAATTGTATATTTTTTTTTTTTAAGTGTCACTGGGAGAATTCCCCACCTGAATATATATTTGATAAGGATTCAACGCCCTCGTTTTTTAGAAAAAATATAGCAAAACCCTGTCGTCCAGTTAATTTTGGAAAACCGAACTAAAACCATACAACAAGCAAGATTGTGGCATATCCACTGACAAAACAACACAACAAACTCTCTAGCATTGGAGTGAGAGGTGGCTAACCACATATACATCAAAAGAAAGAGAAAAAAACTTAACACATCGAGAGTAACAGAAGGTAAAGCCGTAAGACGCCAACCAAACGCTGATCTGCGCCCCCACCGAGCAAAATTGTATATAACTAGTTATTAACACTTTCAATAACATTTTGCCAGACGCTTTAGTTTGCAAGTTACAGTATATAGGCGAATATATATACATATACATACTCTACACTGCACTCATCCTTATGACACTCATTCTATGCACGCATACACATCTTACGCCTACGAGCGCCTCCCAAACTATGACTTGATTGATAGATTATTGACGAAATCATCACTATACGTGTTTCACTATTGATGGTCACGTCGCCTACCACTAAAAGATCGAGCAAGGACGCTAACTCATTGAATAATCCAAAAAAAAAAAAAAAAACTATGAGCACCCGCTTTAAGTTTGCAAATGAGTTTGTTTTTGGAAAGTGTAAACTAAAAACTTCTTTGTAGGTCTTGTTCAGGCGACACACGAGCTTCGGTTTTGAGCATAGTTGCAACAATATATATGATGATCAGAAAGAGTTGTTCATCCAGGGATGTGGCTCATTTGAATCGGCGGCAAGCAATTCTAAGCTTCGTGTGGAGGCCATTCATTGGTAGGATTGTTTTTTAATATGTGGAGCTCTTTTGGTAAACGGTTAGTTGTGTTTGGTTGGGTTGTGCCATTGATTTTAATGATTATCTATAAAAAAAAACTGTCCATGAAGGCGCCCGGTTCGCTGTTGTTTGCTTGTTTAAGCAGGCTCTAATGCTCTATTGCATTGCCTCGCATATTCTTGCAATGAAGATTACTTCCATGTTACAGCTAGTAGTAATTATTAACAAGACTGCAATAATGTTACTTCCACAAGTTACTATATCCATTCATGACAACATACAATTAGAGAAGACATTGTCGCCGTATTTGTAAGCGCCTATGCAGAAAAAGAAGCAAATAAAGTTAAAAGGAGGAATACAGGGACTTGGACCCATATACGAATAGCAGCATAGGGATGGAATAATGTAAAGGAATGTTAAATGGCCTCAAGTTGAAATGAGAGCTAGTATATATTAGGAGTAAGTTTTTGTTTTTTGACAACATATATTAGGAGTAAGTTGTACTGGTACAACCTTCTAGGTTTTAGTAGCAGCCGGGGTTTGTCAAACTGAACATGACTGAAGTGCAAAACTAAGCCCTATGTGTTGACTGCGCATATTGCAATTATCCTTAACATCTAGTAGTATTATTAAAACTAAGGGCTAGCTCAATAATGTTCACCATTCAAGGGTCAACCTTGCTATGTGTTCTATATAAATCCTCTCATCCTTCGCCAAAAAACCAGTCGAGAATGGACAAAATCCATGCATATTATGCCTCGCAAGAAACGGGACTGGTCAAGCAAGGAGTGTAAACTCATTCATGATTCAAGAATGGATTGTACGACTCTTAGCACGATATTCTTAGTTTAGAATAAAAAATTATCCTGTCAAAGCATCTGTTGTCAAAACAAGAATTTAACACCAGAGCAGGAATTGTTATCTGCTGATTTTTTTTACGTGGAGATTATCTAATGATTTTATATGATAGCGAAATCTTCTAGACCAATGGTGAATGATTTCAGTCCAGTCAGACAATGCACAAAAACAGTTAAAGATCTTGTTTGGATGTATTTGATTTGGTAATCAATCCACGTGTGTTGAAATAGATTAGGGTGTAATCTAATTAAAATTCTGCTCCAATCCACCCAACACACGTGGATTGATATCAAACCTAATACATTCAAACAAGGCCCGGCACTAGCAAGCAACCATGTCATGGATTACTTAGGAAAATACGGAAACATAGGCGCCTGACATCACAGGACTGTGTTCCGCCACATTGGAAACCAGCAGAGCATCTCAGTAATGGCCAAACTGGAGCACTGGGAAGCCCTATACACGTAGCACAACATATCCACAGCGAGCAGGTTTACGTACTCCGTATAGGTTTATAAACAATTGTTAGTAACTAGTAAGTTTCCCATCTATATCAGCTATACATTTTCCTGGTATTTCTTCACAGGAAGAGAACAACAGATGTACACCCAAAAAAATTTCCTACTGCTTTCAGCCTAATGTATATAACACTTGGGCTCTCTGTTTCTGCTATATGAGCCCATTCTTTAATCCTTTTATAGAGCTAAAAAGAATCGCGTTTTTTTTTTCTTCAGCGTGAAAAGGGAAACACTCATATCAACCTACAAAAGAGTTATTGTTATAGAGATGCTTTCTTTTCTTATGCCGCAACGGGTTGAACCAGACATTCACACGGACCTGGGGCAACGAAGTCCTCATCAACATTCCTTTTTTCTCTCGACAGGTACTTGTCAACAGCTGCTGCTGCTTCCCTCCCCTCTGCAATTGCCCAAACAACCAGTGATTGCCCACGCCTGCAGTCCCCGGCAGCAAACACACCTTCCACGTTAGTCGCGAAGTTTCCAAACTCAGCTTTGAAGTTTGATCGGTTGTCTTGCTCTAAACCCAGCTTCTTGGCAATATCCTGCAGTTAGTGCTTACTATTATGTCAGTTAATCTAAAAATCAAATATCTAAATCTTTTTAGGGGAAAGAGGATGGAAAACTAACCGCCTCGGGACCTAGGAATCCCATAGCTAAGAGGACAAGATCTGCCTCAATAATTTCTTGTGAACCTTTTATCTCCTTGAATTGAAATCTTCCATCCACTTTGCTCCATTCAACATGTATTACCTCAAGGGCCTTCACTTTTCCATTTTCATCTCCAATAAAACGTTTCGTGAGGATTTGGTAAGTTCTTGGGTCTTTTCCAAACTTGCTGGCTGCTTCTTGGTGCCCATAGTCTATTCGGAATATCTTTGGCCACTGAATGCAAATATAGAAGCGCCACAATGAGAATAAATCACAGCATAATAATGCCAATCGAATTGAAGGCAATGATATGCTTACAATTCATAAATTTAATAATCAATCTAGATAAGAAAGGAAATAAAGATGCTATTATTTTTCTTGATGAGTGTTCTAACCTGAGGCCACGGATTGTCAGGGGCCCTCTCTCTAGGCGGTTCTGGTAAAAGTTCAAGATTTACAATGTTACTGCAACCATGTCTGATGGCTGTCGCAATACAGTCTGTACCTGTGTCACCACCACCAATTACAACTACCTTTTTCCCTCTAGCAGATATGTAGTTACCATCCTCTAAGTTGGTGTCAAGTAAACTTTTGGTATTGGAATGAAGAAAATCCATAGCAAAATGGATGTCTGACAGTTCGCGTCCAGGAATAGGGATATCTCTGTTCAAAGATAATGCTCTAGGTGTTAGCAAATTCTCAAATTCATACAGTTTAAAATATATTTTTTAACAACATAACCATAATTGCCATATTGGTGATAAGGATGATATTGCCAATTTGAACTCATAGTGTTATTGAATCACCTCGGCCTAGTAGCACCACAAGCCAAAATAACTGCATTATTCTCAAACCGGAGCCGCTCAATAGAGTACAGAGGATCAGTTCCAACATGGGCATTCACAATGAATTTAACCCCCTCCTTAGTCATTAAATCAACACGGCGCTGAACGATTCTAGCTTTGTCTGCCTTCATGTTTGGAACCCCATACACCATCAGCCCCCCAATACGATCAGCACGTTCATACACAACTACATAATGTCCCATCTTATTCAGTTGATCTGCAGCAGCTAAACCAGCCGGTCCACTTCCGACAATAGCAACTGTCATCCTGCATATTAAATCGTTTAAATGCAACTATTATGACATTATTTTACTCATGCAGTAGCAAAGCAAGCCAAAGATGGCAACAAAAGCATACCCTGTTCTCTGACTCTGAAGGGGAGGGCGTGGCACCATCCACCCCTCTTTGAAGCCTTTGTCTATGATGGCACACTCTATGCTTTTTATAGATACTGGATTCTCTATAATGCCAAGCACGCATGAACCCTCACAAGGAGCCGGGCAAACTCGTCCAGTGAACTCAGGAAAATTATTGGTCTCAAGTAGGCGATCTAACGCTTCACGCCATCTGTTCTGATAAACTAATTCATTGAATTCAGGTATCTTATTTCCAAGAGGACAGCCAGCACCAAAAATTTTCCTGCATAGTTTTGATCCAAGAAAGTTACAAAAATCATACGACAAAAGCTTAATATTTGTATACCAGTCAGCATGCAACAGAAATTTACATTGTAACAAATTTGAAAAGTATATGAATCAATATCACTATTATTTACTCAAGAACAGTTCAAGGAAATGGTTTGATTAGGCAAAGTAACTCGTACATTAGGAATTAGTGTATAGTTATGTAAAAAAATTACTGGCAATACACTTATGGAATGTTCGGTTTAGGAATCAACCTATTTTAGGTGAGACCATTCCTCATACTAGTACTAATTATTAGCTTGTGAGAAATGAGCTGGTAATGGATCGACTCATTCTATTCCACAAACCAAACAAAAGACTTAAGAGATGATGATGGAGCACTTTATTACACAAACCAAACACCCCCTTAATGAATCTTGACTGTACAATGTCAATGTGTACACAAACTTGTGTAAATCTACCAAAACAAGATTACTGGTTCTTTTATGTCAGCATAGATAACAGCTTTAAAATACTCAAAATTTGACAGCAAAGAGCATATGTATAAATAATTAAAGATACCATAATGAAAAGCAAGCTTTCAATCAACAATAGATAACTATCTGGCCTAATAACTGAAAAATATGCATGTGACAAATGATGACTTCTACCTTAGACAGCACACATGGGCTGTTGGTTTTAGTAATATCTTCTTCATTTTGCATTAGATCATATTTTCAGAGTAGTAAGTTTCTTAAATTCTACTCGGAATACTGAGCTAACTCATGTATACTGTGCCTGTATGTGGACCCTTTTACATCAATAAAGTCAATGAAAAGAGCATACCATTTAACCGACTTAGACAAAAGGCATAAAATCTATAATAGATTTCAATAAAAAGAGCAGAATTTTGAAATTTTAAGTATCACCTGATGACAGAAAGGAGTGCTACAACTCATGCACCGAGCAGATTGTCTGTATAGCAGTGCCCAAGAGACCCATTCATTTATAACTTCATTCCAATCCTTAACACGCACATTTTCATCTCTGTAAGAAATCCCCTCTCGCTTATAATTTAGAAATCGAGGCTTTTCAGCATTGAAAACTGGTGTTGCTCGGGCTAGATGACTTTTTGTTCTGTACTTTCTGTATACCAAAATGATCACAAGTCAGACCCAGAAACCATGCAATGAAGTCAATCAATATTTTTCAGAAGTATAAAATTAACTTCCAACAGAAACTTTAAGTATTACAATAAATATAATGAAAAATAATTTCCATTTAAGCCCGGTACCTTTGTAATTACTGAAGCACCATTTGGAGCTTTAATAATTTCAGCTGCCTTCTTATCCAACCCCTTTTTTCTCATTTTTTGTTCTGCTTCTTTGGCAACCTTTTCCGCCTTCATATTCTCCAAAACCCTCTTGTAATCTCTTGGAAATACTTTTACAAATTTTGGAAGAAGATCCTCGAAATTAGAGAGTATATCTTTGGCCAAAACGCTTTCTGTGTTGAGTCGATGCTGTTGTATCATCACCCTCAATGTTGTAATGTCATCCTCTCCATCTACATTATACAGGTCGACTAACTCATGATTGCAACGGGTACTGAACATCCCATCCACATCATAAACATAAGCAATGCCGCCACTCATGCCAGCGGCAAAGTTTCTACCAGTTTTACCCAGAATAACGACAGTGCCTCCTGTCATGTACTCACATCCATGGTCACCGATTCCTTCGACAACTGCTTGCGCACCTGAATTGCGGACACAAAACCTTTGTGCTGCCATGCCATTAAAATATGCTTCTCCCTTGGTAGCGCCATATAGAGCCACATTACCAATAACAATATTTTCCTGCCGGATAAATCGGCTGTTTCTGGGTGGGTACACAACAATCTTGCCGCCAGATAATCCTTTACCAACATAATCATTGCTGTCTCCTTCAAGCTCAAGAGTGACTCCAGGACAGAGAAAGGCACCAAAACTCTGACCAGCACTTCCATTGAGTTTAACATGGATGGTGTCTGGAGGCAGTCCAGGCATACGAAATAGCTTTGTCACTTCATGGCTGAGCATAGTGCCAACAGCTCTATCAGTGTTCTTGACTGGTGTCTCAATGAAAACACGGAAACTTTTTTCAAGGGCAGCTGTTGAGGAGGCTATGAGTTCGTTATCTAATGCCATATCGAGGCCATGGTCTTGTTTCTCAACACAATATTGAACAGCCTCGGGGTTAATCTCAGCAGCTGATTTCAAGATCAGTGATAGATCAATGTTCTGAAGTTTCTCGTTGCCTTTCAGTACATCTGGATCAACTTCAAGCATATCTGATCGCCCAACCATTTCATTGATGGTGCGAAAACCAAGCTGAGACATTATTTCTCGCACCTCCTCGGCAAGCATAAAGAAGAAGTTTATGAGATGTTCTGGCTTTCCAGCAAACTTTTCTCTGAGCACTGGATCTTGTGTAGCAATACCAACAGGACAGGTATTAGTATGACATTTCCTCATCATAATGCAACCAAGTACGATTAGTGGAGCTGTGCTAAATCCAAATTCTTCCGCCCCAAGTAAACAAGCAATGACAACATCTCTACCAGTTTTCAATTGGCCATCAGTCTGAAGGACAACTCTGGCACGGAGCCCATTTGCCACTAGAGTCTGATGTGTCTCAGCCAATCCAAGCTCCCAAGGAAGTCCAGCATTTTTAATTCCTGTCCATCTAGAAGCCCCTGTGCCTCCATCATGCCCAGAGATGAGAATATTATCAGCATGTCCTTTAACGACACCACTTGCAACAACTCCTACACCAGCCTCAGATACTAGTTTGACACTGATTCTGGCTCCTGGGTTTGAATTCTACAGAAAAATGGAGAACCATAACATAAGTAAGCGACATTTTGAAGAACTATGCTACAAAGCGCAACTTCAACTACAAATATGATGCTTGTACTAAGTGGCATTAACAATCTGCTGATGGCTGATTTTGGCTGAATTAATACTAATAGTATTCTGTGAGAGAGAATAAGCTGAAGCAAGAAAAGTGAACATGCTCAAGATCTTTAGAAAGGTAGTCATAGACTCATAAGCATATATAGCAGGACTCTTGGAAAAGGGAAAATTGTCATGAGAGCATACCTTAAGGTCGTAGATAAGTTGTGCAAGATCCTCAATGGAATATATATCGTGGTGAGGAGGTGGGCTGATGAGTCCTACGCCAGCTGTAGAATGCCTTGTAACTGCAATGTCGCCGATGACCTTATGACCTGGGAGCTCGCCCCCTTCGCCTGGTTTAGCACCCTGTAAAAGATATAAATTTCTGAGAAGAGGTTCCCCATGGTGCTTAGGTACTTTGTGCAGAAGTAAGGTGTAATAGTATAGTATAGTTAAATATACCTGAGCCATTTTTATCTGCAGCTCAATAGCATTTGTCAGATAATAGATAGAAACTCCGAATCTTCCACTTGCAACCTGCTTGATCGCACTTCTCAATGGATTTATGGAACCATCAGGAAGAGGCTCCATGCGAGAAGGTTGTTCCCCTCCTTCGCCTTCATAAACATATATATGCATCCAAGTTAGCATATGAAATGGAACTAGTTACCAACTGTACTTAGCAATCATGTGGCAACGCCGAGTCATCTTTTTCTTAAAAACTAGGTTAATTTTTGGTTGTTCAGTTTTTTGGGCCCTGGGTTTTCATAAAAACTTGGTCAATTCTTTTTCTTCTAATAAATTATGTGACAATGCTCTCGCTGCCCTTTAGGGGGGAAATTGTAGTAGTAATTATACTTGAAGCAAATAACTACGATGAGCAAATCACAGATAAAATAAGGTGCATAGTCGCAAGAAGGAATTTAAATATCGTAACATATAAAATGCAGTGAACAAGGGTTAATAAACAACTCAACCTGTTTGCTGTGCCTCAAAGGGTATGAGACATAGAAAAGGCCAAAACTAAAGTAAGCAACATATATTTCAATTGGCATTTCTGGGGCATCTGTCCCACACACAGGTCCAACGTCCGGTCCAAGGACGTGGTCGTTCTCACATGGGCTATGTGCCACTGTGTATGAGTGGGGCAGGGGTTTGTGGATTTTCTGGACTTTAGAATGTCTTCTTAGCAAAATGCCCAGGGGCTGTCTTACCCCTGAGTTTTTTAGTTCACTTGGCATTTAAGAACATCAACTTTCCCTAAAAATATATTGAATTCATAAGAATGGTTAGGAAGGTCATATCATCTATGGTGGAAAAATACCTGTATTAGATCTTATTCCAATTATCTGAGTCCTAGCCATTGTTGTATGAGCTTCCAAGGAAATGGACCCATAACTCATTGCTCCAGTACAAAATCGCTTGACTATCTCACTTGCAGGTTCAACCTCATCCGAGGAAATCCTGACAGGAATTTCTCTAAACTTCAGCATACCACGCAGAGTACAGGACTTATTCAGCTCCTGAGTGTGTCTAGAATATTCTTTGTATGCTTCCCTGCTGTCGAGTCTAGCTGCTTCTTGTAATTTTGCAATAGAAAAGGATCATTAAGATGCACTTCTCCATTTTTCCTCCAGTGATGATCTCCCGGGTTGGGAAGAGAGTTTGCTTCTGCACTTCCAGGAGGTAAAGTTCTTGACGGGAATGCCAATTCATGGAGATCAAGTGCATCTTGTGCAAGCATTTCAAATGTTGAACCCTCAACTCTGCTAGGAGTACCTTCAAAACACTTACTGACCACTTCGGAAGCAAGACCGAGGGCCTCAAATATCTGAGCACCTTTGTACGATGCCAGGGTGGATATCCCCATCTTTGCAAGAACCTTCATTATTCCATTGTTAGAAGCATAGAAATACTTGTCAATAAGTTCCTTCGGATATAACTGCCCATCATCTTTAGGAGGTATTTTCTCATCAATTTGTAACCGCCATATGGCTTCAATAGCCAAATACGGGCATATAGCATCTGCACCAAATCCAAGCAGGGTACAGAAATGGTGCACTTCACGAGGTTCAGCTGAATCAACAAGCAACCCTATGCGTGTCCTCTCAAGATTCAAGACAAGATGATGATGAACAGCTCCAACTGCCAATAGAGAACTGATAGGTACACAACCCGGAGAGAAACCTGTATGAAAAAAAAAACAGTTCAAACCTGACATTTTAAACCTTCAAATGCTAAAGAGTATAGGACAAGTAATTTCACAGAATCAAGCATTGAAATGCATAGCGCAAAATCATATGAATCGAGTGTGTCATGAGTATCAAGCGCTGGCAAAAGATGCAAGCAGACTGATAATAGGCAAAACTAGTTTTCCACTGGAATGGGGCAGTGCTGGACTGCTGGCCCTAAATCCGAAAAATGAGCAAGTAGGATTTAGATGAACTTAGAATAAGGGGAGTAGTTCAAAATGTTATCTCTAAACATGCTGTGATGAAAAATAACAGATAAAGTTAATTCATTCTTAAACTTTTCTCCAAAAGGAAATTTAATTACCCACGGTGCTCTATGCTGCAGTAATACAAAATGAATAGATCTCTCAGCAGTTTCTATTGACATGCATGGACAATATGCCAATCATAGTAATATTGATGCCCATTGTCCATAAAGATAAATCTAGCTTTGATGGACAATTTAATTCATGCCTGTTGAGTGGCCAGGACAGTACTTCTGTATTATGAACTGCACTAACCTCTATCAGATAGAACTAGAATATTGTATCCCTCATGAATAGCTTCACGAGCTTGAGCACAGAGTTTATCCAAAGTTTGTTCTAAACCTTCCCTTCCATACTCTTTAGGATAAGTTATGTCAAGCACCTTGCTGCGCCAATTACGAAAGTTCATCTTTTTAATAGCCTCCATTTCATCTATATGCAGTAAAGGACCTTGAAGTTTCAGGCGATGGCACTGCTTTTCTGTTGTTTCAGATAAGTCACCTTCTGGACCAATCATACACTCCATGGATGTGACAACTTTTTCTCTAATTGGGTCGATTGGTGGGTTTGTAACTTGAGCAAACATCTGCTTGAAATAATCAAAAGGCAGCTTCTCTCTGTTTGACATAACAGCGAGGGGGGTATCGTTTCCCATGGATCCTAGAGCTTCTACACCACTTTTGGCCATTGGTAGCAGCAGCATTTCGAGTGTTTCTACCGTGTACCTGAAGTCCATCAACTGGGTGACATGTAAAAGAAAAGAAGTATATAAAATACTAAGGTTAAGATGTTGCTTACCCAAAGGCTTTCAGCGGAGCCAAAATTCCATGAATAGAAAAGGCTTCCTTGTTCTCATTCTTTTGCTGCACCAAAGTGTAGAACGAACCATAGATTAGTTTATCTAAGTTTTTCAGCAACAACTTCTAGCCCTACAAAACAAGCAAAAGCCATATAGACTTACTGGAAGCATGTCAATCCTAGGAGCAATTCTTTTCGGTTTCAGGTACAGATTCTATAATATCTGCAAGTTGTATCTTTTGTCTCTCAAGCCACTCCCCATAAGGGCGAGCTCTGGCATATTGTTTCTTCAATTCATCATCATCCACGATACAGTGCTTCTCAAAATCAACTAAAAGAATCATACCAGGGTTAACAATGCCCTTTCTCCTCACATCATCATCAGGGACATCAACCACACCAACTTCGCTAGCCATGATCACGCGGCCACTGTATGTCTCATAAAAACGGCCAGGCCTCAAGCCATTACGATCCAGAGTAGCCCCAAGATAACAGCCATCAGTAACTGCGAGAATCGGGTCAACAAATGAAGTTAATCCATCAGAACTTATACAAAATATTAAGGAGTCATGGTTTCATATTTTTTTACATGATACTAGAGCTGGTCCATCCCAAGGCTCCATAAGGGCCGAAAAGTACTCATACAAAGCTTTTCTCTCGGGGTCCATGTTAACATCATTGTGCCACGCCTCAGGGATCATCATCATCACAGCCTCTGGCAAGCTCCTCCCAGACCGGATGAGGAGCTCAAGAACGTTATCGAATGCACCTGAATAAGGATCGTTCTTCATTGAATCAATGCCTTTGAAAAGATAAATATAATTTAACTTGCCATGTAAAAGGGCATATACAGTACGAAGCATACATAGTTTGTTCCAGGAACACCGATCTAGTATCCTAGCAATGTGTATCCTTTTTCTTGCATGTGTAGATAGAAAATGGAACCTGAATCTGAAGAGCTAGGATCCACTATAGGCAGAAGTTTTGACATTTCATCTCTTGATAGCCCGAGTACCTTGCACTTGAGAAGACCTTCACGTGCTGTCATCCTATTAAACATAGAAATATGGCAGCAAAATGGATGAACCAAAAAAGTCAAAGCGACTTACAGTTTGAAACGGAGGGAGTACAAAACTTTGCAAATTGTGTGTGTGTGTGTTTGGGGGGAGTTTACCAGTTCTTGTTCCCCCTAAGGGTATTTATTTCGCCATTATGTCCCAAAACACGCATTGGCTGTGCACGATCCCAGCTGGGGAAGGTGTTCGTGGAGAATCTTGAGTGAACCTGTTTGCATGCATGACTCATAATCATACCCTCCTCATCATTGTTCATTTATATAATATGTAATACGGAGTATGATCTCAAATGGGTCATCAGCAACATAGAAGGCAATGAAAGTTCCTAAAAAGTTCGAGAAGCCACAAGCTACATAACACAATTTCCCTACACTATCCCACAAATACTTTTTTTGAGCGAGAATACAGCAGGGGAAGCCCCTAGTGTAATTTTTTTTATTAAATAAAAAAGAGGAAAGGAACAAGCCTGTGCACCTAAACAACAGCCACCAAGACAGAAAGAGCAACAAGTCTAAGGACGACAGGAGTGGAAACTAAGCTAGGGAGTCTATACAAAGACAGAAAGCCGGTTGTTTAGCATCACTGAATCTCAAACACATACTGACATAACAGAATTTCCTTACACTACCTAGTTAAAGGACACATACACAAATTCTGATTCTGAATGGCACGATGAACCAGTATTGAATTGAAACAGCATGTGCAAAAGATAGCGAAAGGGGAATTGCATTTTTGTGCATGTTTGGAAGCATTTATTGCCCTTAACCCGCATTGCTACCGGCAGTCCTGACTGTGTTTATGAATTTCTTTATATTGAATAAAGTTAACGAGGCTATGTATTTACCAGAGCCATGTAACTTGTGAACCTTTGATCACCTAAGTCCGCAAAGAAGTACCCTTTAAGTTGAGTTGGCTTCAGCTGACCCTTGTAAACAACAGTCCTGAAGAAAGAAGAATAAAAAAATGGATTTCACAAACAGTTTCTTTGAAAAAGTGGAAGGCGTGAAATAAAGTAACTTGAGAGGAGCTCAAATGATCAAATCACCAAGAAATCAGTATCCATATGCTACCCTTCTGTTCCTTGATCGTTTCAGATTTCACACATTATATTTTCTTCATAAAATGAATAGAGTAATAAAGTGGAACCTTGAAGATAGAGAACACATATAGAAATCATTTGGTCCTCCATGCTCAAGACCTAAAGCTTCGCGGATGGATTTGATTGAGAACCCACGTAAGATGTACAGCTGCAGATGCAATTTGCAGAAGGAAGTCAACAGACAATGTCTATCGTATTTGAAATATACATGATTTCGAATTATACAGTTCATCAAAATGACCTGCTGCTCAAAGTCAGCCTTGGAGTGCATGCTCTTAGACACAAACACTTGTTCGATCACTGGTTCAGTTTCAAGCGCCGCTTTGCCCAAGTCCGAGTTGTCCGTTGGAACCCGACGCCACCCAAGCACTACATGTCCCAATGACTTGGCTATCTGCAGTCCAAATATACGAGACAAAAATGAACATGGCCTATTGTCACGACCAGATTTTGCCTTGCCTTTTTCCCCTCTTTGTGCTCTTTCACTAGACTAACCTCATGGAACACAAGCTTGCTCTTCTCACGTCGCACATCATCAAGGGGCATAAAGAACATCCCTACGGCGTACTCACCTAGTGGTGGAAGGTCAAAGCCGGCGTCCTTGGTGACCTGCCACAACACAAAACCAAGCACAAAGTGAGTCCCTCGGCCAAAAAAAGGTCTTCTGTTTCTCGTTGATAGCTTCAACTAAGCTTGCCTCTCTGAAAAAGGAATCCGGCAGCGCAACGAGGACGCCCGCACCATCGCCGGTGTTCTTCTCGCAGCCACAGGCGCCACGGTGGGACATTCTCTCGAGCATCTCGATGGCGTCGACGATCTACAGTTCAGACACAAGCCACGACACACAAACTCATCAGACATGGACACAGCAGGCACAAAGGACTGAGCTACTGAAAGCTTCAGCGAGGAAAAACGAACTCCACGCAGCGCGCGCCATAGTTACGAAAGCGCTCACGGTTTTGCGGCTGGGCTCGGCGGAGAGCTCGGCGATGAAGCCGACGCCGCAGGAGTCGCGGTCCATGGACGGGTCGTAGAGCCCCGTGTTGCCTTGCGGTATCCTGGACATGGACCTGACCCCCCCGCGGCCGACGCCGACGCCGACGCCGACGCCACCACCTCGCCGCCGTCGTCGTGCCGCCGTGCCGCGGCGCGCTTAGCCCACGGCAATGGCCGCGGGCGCTGCTGAGCCTGGGCGGCGGGGATCGTCGGCACGCCGCGGAGGAACCGCCCGCCCTGCGCCAGGCGATGCTGCAGCGCCCCGACATGCGCCGCTCCAGCTACCCTCACCGTGGCCCGGCAGCCACGGGGTCTGCCAGGCGCTGGAGTCGCGCGGAGCTTGAGAGCCAGGGCCTGCGCCGCCGACATTGTGGGAAAGGAGAAAGGATTGGTGCCCCCGCGGCGGTGGTACTTATCTGAGTGCAACCGCCGCACCAGACAACGCTCGAGATTCCAAGCCTTGGTCCCCTGAAGCATCCGAAACAAACCTTAAGAAAAAGCTAGGCGTTGTCTTCTTCCTCTCGCTTGCCAACGATCAAGGATGAAGAAACCAATGACAATTTTTTAGAAAAAAATAATAAACAAAACAAAACAAGATGGAGAAATCAGAAGTGAGTTTGCAGTAGCATAAACAAGTGGTAGAAGCGTATCCTCGACAGCTGGTGGAAATAAACTAACGAAGCAAATGACGATGATTACCTTGCTTTGCTCGCTGTTTGGCTGTCGTGCTCTTGGCGTTCTTCGCCAGGAGGACGTGTACGCTGCGAAACGCAGCGGGGATCGATGACGGGAAGGATCGCTGCGAAACGTAGCGGGGGATGACGACGGGGAAGGATTGGGACGGCCGCCGCCTGTCGCCTCGGCGCCGCTCCGCTGTCCGCTGTGCGCCGCTTCCCCTCGATCCTCCCTTCACAGTACAACGGTCTCTGCGCAGCGGCCACGGAAGAATTTATAGCATCTTTTTGTGGGCCCCTCGTGCCTTCTTAAACCCTGCGTTTTTTTTTAATTTTGGCCGATTTATTAGTCAGCTGACAAATCATCAGAGCTGATTACAGTGACATGACGCATTTCTTTTTTTACTTTTTTTTTCCCGACTATATTCTTATCACCCCTCAGGTTCATCGTTCTAATTCTTGTTCATTCCTTTGATCAAAGTAAATAATTCTTGTTCATTCTCCTTAGCTGGCAATGGCAATGGCAAGGGCAATTGGCTGTCATGGTTAATTAAGCTGTCACGGTACACTAAGGTGGCCAAACTATATACTCCCTCCGTATTTTATGGATATATTAGGTTGTTATATTATACAGTATAAATTTGAATATATGCTTAGAAAAAATCGAAAGTTCTTATCTTATATCTTATATAATTATTAAGGATGGAAAGCGTAATGGTAGTACGGTGACGTTCGCCTTTTAAAAATAGTTTCAAAAACCTTTTAGAATAGATTAAGATAATTATAAAAATGATTATAAACATTCACGTCGCCTAAGGAGCTCATGACGCAGGCTCACAAAGTATGATGGCAAAGGTCATTGGTTGTAGTGCTTTAGCATATAGGGTTCAAACCCTCAATGTTGCTCAAGGGGTTTTCCTTGGAGTTTTCCTATAAAAAAAAACATCCACGTTACTTACTTCCTTTTTGTTTTAAATTATTTGTCATTCTAATTTCTATTTTTACATAATTCTTTGTTTACTTTAGTTATTTTTTCTATTTTAAATTGTAAGTCGACTTTTTTCTAGATATATAACTTTTGCTATGTATTTAGATAAATATATAAGTTATATCTAAATACATCTTAAGAGATATTATCTAGAAAAGTCGATGATTGAGGACGTCCGCAGTGGTTAGCTATTTAGCTAGCTAGATCTAACGTGGCATGAAAAAAAGTAGAAGAGAGAGCAGTGACCGATCTATTTCACGTTGCCCAAAAATATGTGAAAGAAGTGTGTGGATCTAAGAGTATAAAATAGTCTTCTTTTTTTTATCTCTCACCTCTACGCCTCTACCGTACATCAGTAGATTACGTAACTAGTACTAGCTGTTATCATTACAGACACCCTTAATGTGCATGATGTTCCCAGCGAGCCCCCAGCACTGACCTTCATCCAGAAAGGCTTATGCAAGCACAGGTGCCGAAGAAGCTGTACCGTCAAAAGTTATGGCGTTACCAAATTTCAAATTTCAAAAGTGTCCACGGGGGTCACGTACGTACAAATCGGCGGTCACAACTATATAACCGATCAAATTTCAAAATCGGCGGTCACAACAACAACAACAGGAAAACTAGACAAAAACAGCCACGTCTACCACCGTGAATTATATTGGTAGCGAGGGCCGAGGGCGGAGAAGGAGCAGTCCATCGATCATAAGAAACGGCTACCCCCACCGTCGTCGCATCCGGCGGCCGAGACAATGCGGGGAGCCAGAGCCGCGTTCCTATCTTATCGACAACGCGAGCCTCCTATTCGCCACTGTGCCCGCTCTCTCCTCGGCGCAGCGTGCTCGTGTCACCGCGCGCGTCGCCGCCTAGCCGGCTCCAGTAGCTAAGCTAGGCGCTAGCTGCATATGGTTGCTTTCTGGACAGCAGATCACAACTGATCCATCGACAACGTTCGTCTTTCAGCAAGATCTAGCTAGATAGAGATGAGATCGTCCACATCGTACCGGATAATTTTGTCGATTCTTTGCAGCTCGCTCGGCCATATTGTACGTCACCTACCAATGCAACTATGTACCTCTCTGCTGGTAACAGGTACAGAGAGATCGATATGACCCACCGATCGATGCGAGCTATGTTAGTTTACGATGATCTTCTTTATGATATATGCCAATGGAGCTAGCTAATTGGTTTCCTGTCACAGTTACTCTAGTTAGCTAGCATGCAGGCAAGGCAAGTTGGAAGCTAGCTTCATTATTAGTTGGTTCAAAAGTAAAATATAATCTATATATCTACGTGGTAGGAATAAAATATAATCATCTCGTGGTAGGAGTAATTTAAAAGTTTCTACAAATTAAACTGTGCGTGCTACTCACATCAAGAGTTGACAAAAGTGAAAGGGATCATTCCGCATGCATTTACCGTTGACATGCTTGCGTGCATGTATGTTTTATTTACCGTGAAAACTAAGTTTTTTTTTTTATTTACCGTGAAAACTAAGTTAAACTTAATTAATCAGATGAGAGCAGAGAAATCTGAACTTTCAACTACTACTATTCTATGCTCCTAATTAATAGGATCTAGATTTATTAAACTCATTGTGACGTCGATCTACAGCTAGTTTCCCCTGGTACATGCTGCTACGCAGAATGCAGAATATTCCATACCGATGGCTTAAACATATATTTCGCATGACATAATTACTGACATCAGAGCGTTCATGCTACACTAACCAGAGCACACAAAACATTCCTAGACCTCCTGGGATGCAGAGATTTGAATATTTCAAAATATAATAATCATTAGAAATTGGGCTGTGTACGTCTTCGGACGTAGAGGCCGGATGAGTCATCCTTTATCTAAAAAAATTAGAAATTCATAGAAATCAGTTAGAATCGGCTAGCTAATTCCTCCACTCACTATGGAATTGGAAAACTGCCCTGCACCTCCAGGCCACTATCCAATCTCCCTTTCAATGCACCAGATCATGAATTTCCTTTTGGTGCAAATTAACGAACAGACAATATACCCTTTTAATTTCCCTTCTTTTTTCCGTGTATATATAAGCATGTTTTCTCATTCACTCAAGAGAGTGTTTGGATCGGCTAGATATAGATGCAGCTACCATACATGAGTTTTGATTGGTACGACTTCAGTTCAATCGTGCCTCATGCAACTTGAGTGCAGACATCCTCACAGGACCCGGAAGGCACAAAAACCGTAGTTGTGCCTTCCGGTTTGCACCATCTCCCATGTGTGTGCTTCTGTCGTCACCCATGTATGCAATATTTTCTCTTTCTTTTTTTCTGCTTAAGTATAATCCTCCCTCTCTCATGTATATGTTACTACCTAGATGTCCGGTTAATGTGCTAATTAAGTTCGAATAACAACATGATGAGTTCTTAGTGTTATATGAAAACGCTTTAGAGAAATTCATGTGATAATATATTGGAGTTGGAGTTGGAGTTGGCTTCGTTCAATTTCATATTCTTTTTGGCTTCTTTCAACTAAATTCCATCGATCCTGTCTCAAATTCCCGCAACAACGCGCGGGAATCCAATTAGTTATGTTGTAATACACACGGACTCTTTCCTAGAAGGAAAGGAGAAGGATGAATCCTAATCCTAGTCCGTTTGTATGTGGGCTCTTACCAAAACTCTCCGGCCTTGGCTGGAATATAGAAAGAGGAGAAGGAGGAATCCTAATCCTAGTCCGTTTATTGTGTGGGCGATTTCCATACTCTAGGACTTATTCGACTATATATACGTGGGAGATCCTCCATTGTAATCAACCAATATTCAGATGAATAAAGAATAGTCTCCCTATCTTGTGTCTACTTGTTCTACTTCTTTCATCTACTGCGTGATCATGAGAGACGAAGAGGGGAACGTCCTAACCGCTGACGACATGTTTCACATTGCATTTTTTTTATATACATTTGAAGTGTATGATCCATTTTTTATGAGTACTTGGATCAATTTTTTAGGCTGATTAATAAAGAAGCTAGAGAACGAAATAGTTTTTGTAAACTATGATTTGTGCATATTAGAGGGAGAACATCCCTGATTTTTGTAAGAATCTTAACATTCTTAAATGAACTTTAAGTATTCTAGCTCATTTGCATAATGAATAATAACCCCCATATTGAAATATGTGTGTGAATATTTCCCATAAAATTTAATCATAGCATACATAAATGGGCCTCCACTTGTAGTTGGAGATATATGAATTTGAATTAAGCCCATGATAGGGGATATATTTTTAAAGTATGCTATTAAAGATCTAATATTGGCATTAGGGGGAGAGAAAGCCTATTTTGAATGCCAAACATTATTTCCAGAGAAGAAAAATGATCTAGAAAAATTTTCCTAAAGCTTGAAGCAGGAATACTATCACGCACTAAGTCAACTAATAGTTTGACTAATGCTCTTGTGAAAGCATGAAGCGGAGCATATGCCGGATATTTTTTTATAAATGAGAGGAGTAACTTGAAGTTATAACCCGTAAGTTTTGTTTACGAATAGTAAACTAAATATTGCATACTATCAAGCTAAAATCTACGGGGGGGCCTTTGTAGGTTCTAGTTTTGTGTATACTTGTTGAATAGAAATAAAATGAAACTCCTCCATTCTCATGAAGAGAACACCTCATGAAGAAGGTTGAGCACCTCATGAAGAGGATCATCATGAAGATGAAATCCAACATACTAAGCGCGCATCATTAGTGTTGGATATGTAGAACAATATACCATCTCTTGTTTGGGAAATGACAGAGATAAAATATTCTCACATTGTGAGAGTATTGGGAGAAGAAAAAATAGTTGTCGACAACACTACCTCTTTAATTGCGAATGTTTCTCTTGTGAGAATCCGGATCCGAAAAAATAAAGTCCATGGCAAAATCGCTTGTAGCGATTATATCGGGTCAATGAAGAAAGCAATTGAGGTTGAATCTCCTATTAAGAAGAAATGAATGTTACGCTATATCTCTCGCAAATGAAACAAATGAATATTGAATATGCGAGTTAATAAGTGGATTATGAAAATCCATATAGTTCTCGAAGAATATAAATCGTAACTTGTAGAAATCTCATACTAAGTATTGAAGTCTAAGGTACATATATTCCTCGAATGAATATTCAAGTCTCAAGAAGAGCATGTCCTAGAAGGATTACAATCATTGAATGTTTTTATAGTGAATAACTCAATGTTATTGTGTATATCACTCATCTCTCATGCAAGAGAAAATATATCTCATAGAAGAGAATTAATAATTCACTAAGAATGAAAGTATATTCTTGAAGGAATTAATCCATGAAGGATTTACCAGTCAATTCTTAAATGAACACCATGCATCCCCTCGAAGTGAATATAGACCCGAGAGAGAAAGAATGAGGAATTCTAAACACCATGAAGGTGTCATATAAACACTTTCGAGAAAGTGTAATGCTAGCAATGAATCTATCATCCTCTAAATGCAATAGAAAGAATAATGGTGACTTTGGTATTTAAATTATCCCCTAAATGCCAAAATATAAGACTGGATTTATTATTGAGTGATACTATAAAAATCTTGAAGATTTATAGAATATACCATTTCAAAATCCACTATCTTTTTACACCTTGCTACTCGTTTACATGTAGTAAACTTATATGCACATGGTCCAAGTTACGTTATTTTGCATGCCTTAAAAGAAGAAGCAATATCCCGAAATTACTCAAAAGTAAAAGTATTTGTTACGGTCATTATTAAATCCATGTAGGATATTTTCACGCCATTGAAGTGTAGTAAACTCAATTATATATAGTCGAATAAGTCCTAGAGTATGGAAATCGCCCACACAATAAACGGACTAGGATTAGGATTCCTCCTTCTCCTCTTTCTATATTCGACCAAGGCCTGAGAGTTTTGGTAAGAACCCACATACAAGCGGACTAGGATTAGGATTCATCCTTCTCCTTTCCTTCTATGAAAGAGTCCAGTGTGTTTTACAACACTCCCCTTGGGCGATTACCACGATATGCATATGCCTCGTCAAAAACTCCATCCGAAAACCCGGTGGGGGAAAAAACGGTTCTTGGAGAAAAGAGTACATCACATTCGTTAATTGCATTGCACATGTTGTCTCATTAAAACCTTGTGTGAGAAACCTTCTAGTAAAAACTCACATAGGAAAAAGAGTACAACATTTAACCTTCTTGATCATATATTCTTGAGGATACTCTATTCTTCGTGAATAGAAATTGATCTTCATAATCTATGCATAAACTTTAATGTTTTAGCAAATATGATCTTTATAATTCTAATGGTTTCAATTACCTTCAAGGTAAATTCGATAAAATTGCTCCCCCTCACAAAGCCATCATTTGAATTTGACTCAAAAGTATGGCTTATAATTCTTCCATGAATTATATGGGTATAACAAAGAGCAATATGCTTCATGCAAAAAGAACCACTTGTTGTGCAAAAAAAATAAATTTTATCCTTCAAGATAATAAATCCTTTCGGAGGATTACGGGGAAAAATAAGTTCATATTCAATATCTTACGGATAGTGTATCAAACTTATACTAGAGTTTAGATACTTATAATTAATCCTTAGTGGATTATTGTTGACTCGAAGTTGACAAGCGAACCCGGCCGAGTTCATTTGATCCTCATGTCCCGACATCGATAACACTCACATCTACACGTGTCTTATATAGCGATTTGAACTACATGCGTTTTATATAGCAAATTTGAAATCCCTGGCGTGCATGGTAACGATGTTCCGCAGGCATCATTGCGGTGGGATCATGTCGGGTAGATCGAATCTATTTGGAATATAATTACCTTGTGCAATCAAAAGAAAATACGAGCACTGTATACATACATACATACATATATATATATATATATATATATATATATATATAGTATTCTATTGGGAGCCCAGGGCTTCCAATACCTATGGAGAGCCCCAACCAGTCCCCCTAGCCAGCCCAACCATTCAGATGCGTAGTGTGACGCACGTCTCAGGTGGGGAGGACCCCTCTAGACCTACCCGCTAGGACGCATAAAATCTCACCTTTACACTGCGTAGAAACATTTTTTGGTAACAATGCATAAAAGCAACGGTTGCAGTGAATTAAAATCAATTCGCCACCGCATAAAAACCTCTCTCCACACCAGACACCACCTCACACATGCTGACAAAGGCTGACGCGTGCATGCTGACATGCAACCCATCTACTCTCTTTCGTTTTTTCGCAATAATTTTTTCAACGAATCATCCGATTCACAAACCGTTTTCACCATTGAACTCCTGACATTTTTGTGCACGATTGAAGATCCATTGTGAATATTTTTAAAAAAATTTTGAAATTCATAAATTTGTGCACGTGGATAAAGAGTTTTATGCTATTGTTTGTGCATAGAAAATTGTGAGCGAGTGCATAGCAACATGGCAGGCGCTCTCTTATCCTCCAAATTTAAAATTTGATTCACCACGTTTGAATTGTAGCAAATTGAAGGTCGATCGGGTGCATATAAGGGCTGATTGGATGCATATATTCACTAGTACGGATGCATACAAACGCTTTGGCGTTGGCATTACATAGAAATTAGTGGTTGAGATGCATATATTCACTAGTCTGGATGTATATAAACATTTTGGCGTCGGCATTGCATAGAAATTAGCAGTTGAGATGCATATATTCACTCATCCGGATACATATAAAAGTTTTGACGATGATGTTGCATAGAAATTAGTGATCGAGATGCATAAATTCACTAGTCTGAATGCATATAAAACATTGAAACATTTCATCTCCAGAATTTGAATTTTGAATGATGACACATTATTGCCCAAGGATGCATAAAGCACTGGTCAAAATGCATATAAAAGTTTTTAGCACCAATGCCACATAGAAATTATTGTTTGGATGAATAAAGATTTATTTTATTGCCGCGTATAAAGCGATGGACACTAGACCTAACTTGTGAGAAAGTTAAAGATGATGTAATCTTCTCTAAAATTTAAAATTTGAATCATGGCACGTGATGGCCAGTTTGATGCGTAGAATCATAGGACAAGTATGTATTGAGACTGATGCATAAATAACATTGGGATAATGCCATCCGTCTATGCAAATAATCATGTGGGCGTGTGCGTACAAACATGGAGACGATCTCATCTTCTCCAAAATTTGAAATTTGAATCATGCCATACCAAGGGCCGATTGGATGCATATATTCACTCGTTAAGATGCATATAGAAAATTAAGACATGATGGGCAGCAATCATACTTCCCTAATAAGGTGATGCATAAATAACATTTGAATAATGCATACTATATGAGGACTGGAAGCATAAAACATGGAGACATTCGTGTCTTCGATGGTAGGATGATTAAATAGAGAAACAACACATAGAAATATTTACAATCACTTGTCAAGATGCGTTGAAAACTTTTAGTGTCAACATTGCATAGAACTTAGTGGTTTGATGTAGAAAAATTAACTTTGTTACCACGTTAGAAACGTCTCTAATATGGTGCTACATAAGTAACATGAGAATAATGCATGTAACTTAGAGGCGACAAGCGTATAAAATATGGAGACGGTCTTATTTTCTCTAATTTTTTTTTTGAACTAGCACATGGACAATTAGATTCATAGAATCAGTGGTCAAAATACGTAGAGACATTGATACCACATGAAACCCACTTAGAAAACTGCTTAGATAATAATGTATAGAACAATACACCAACAATGTATAAATTGTTTACAAGCTTACACATTTCCAACAATGTATGCCAAAATTGTTCTAAAAGTTTCACCAAGCTTACAAATTTCCAAAAAGTAATGTTCACCCTAAAATTACCAATTGGTTGCATAGAAACACACATACAAGTTTTTTGTCATGTCTCAACATGCATAGACTCCTATGCTTGCTAAAGAAAAAAGAAATCTTGGATGAACAATGTTGTCCAGGCCACACAACCCGCCCAAGCCACCTAGAGAGGCGACGCGACACAATTGTCGCCCATGCAGTAGTCCTCTGCAGAACAAAAACACAACGTGCATATATATATTTAGTTCCAAGTGTCCATGTTAAGCATGAAATAGCACAAACAAATGACAAATTCCCCAAAGGAATGCAAAAAAAAAAAAAAATTATAGAGCTGTAGACCAACATCCCGGCAACCAATCTAGTTCACAACTATCGAATAAAAATAGTTACACAAAGGCATATAAAATCTAAAAACACATGACAAGTAGATATATCAAGCTACAACACCACTAGCTAGACAAACATGAAACATGGTGCATAAAAACGTGTACACAGGAAGCATAAAAATTCAGTTACACAGAAAACATGGCTAGACAAAGATGAGATGCGAGATATGTGCAAGGTCGACCTCGAGATATCACCGCCGGAGATCTGACGGGTTAAAAATTCTACCCATATCCCGGCCAGCACCACAACTGGCCCTAGCTCGCGTCGCCGCCGTTGCCCATGCGAAGTGAATGGAGCAGCCATCACCGCAGCTACCTCATTGTCCTACACACAATTTCCATTGTATTTTTAGGTGCATTCCAATAATGCATAGAAATATACATCGACAATGCATATAAATATGCTTCAATAATTCAAATGCAAAAAGCAAAATTGTCTCTCGCTAGAAATAATCTAAATCACAAAATTGTCTACACACAACTATTTTACCTTTAGATCAGACATGAGCACATTGGTGAGGATTTATGCATAAATAATTTGACTCAATCTAATAACAAGTCACAAGAAATGCATAAATAATTTAAATAGCACATGATTCTTCATTTTCTAACTTTAATATGCATATAAACTCACTAATGCAAGAATAGAAACACACATCGATACAAAAATTGAAACCAATGTATTCCTCACAAACAAAATATTTAAACATAGCATAAAAAGATTAAAAAAAATCTATTGCATATGAAGCATAAATTTCTATTAGCGGCCTAAAGGAGTAATCGAATAAGCGGTGAAGGCTACATTTTTATGCATCCAAAAAATAACATTTCAAATTCAATGAACGTCGTATCAAGTACATGCATACAGACTCAATCAAGCGTATAGAAATTATACTTTCCTATGATTACTAGACTACTAGGCGTCGGGCGCTAAACTCCTGAAACATGTTTTAGCAAGCATCGGATACATTAAAAATCATAGCAAAAATTCATTCTAGTACAAATTGACTACCAACAGTGTACAGAAGGGACAAAGTATGTCATGCCATTCTTGATTCCACAATTCCACAGCATACTAAAATATGTATTCATTGCATAGAAACAAATAAATTATTTGTCCTAATCAGGCCTGAAAACACAGTTTAGCATGCGTATAAAAGTACGCATGCAAAGCATAGAAACCAAAAGAAACCAAAAAAATCTAGCACTAAAGGCTTTCGCTGCGAACAATCTGATACAGAATTTGTATTCAAGCCATGGATGAAAAGTTAAATATTTTAGGAACACACAGCTCACACAACTGATGCAACAACGTTTCAGTAGAGAAGCAAGCCAAAAAAAAATATGTGTTAGTCTTGCAATAATCGATAAGCACTAATTGGAACCGAGCAGAGCATAAAAACAAGCAAAGAAAATAGAGTTGAATGCTCATTGAACCTTGAACGTGGAACTGCAGTTATATAAATCAAAATCAATGCATTTGACAGCAATGAGCACCTGCAGTTTTGCATTTGACGACAATGAGCACCTGCAGCTTCGAATTTGGCGGCAAATGTTTCTCCCACATGTTGCCTAATCAATATAATGAAGGGGCAAAAATTATTGTGACAAAAATAAATAGAATCAGACTCTGCATTTTCAATTGCAAAATTATTGTGACAAAAATAAATTATCGTTCCGAAGCAAATACGACTAGAATCGATACCCCAATTCCTTATTACTACGTTCAGAAGCTGATAGCTGATAGAATCAGACTCTGCATTTTCAATTGCATATTTGCATGCACGAACACCTTCTACAGGAAACAGAGATGGAGGAACAAATCTTGATTACAGGACTAAATTGGATGGTGCATCAAGCAAGTAGGATCAAGCGGAAACGGACGACAGATCAAAAGCAGAGACCGTCTTACCTAGTACCTGGATCGATCTCCCTCAAAAGCGCAGGATTGGTGACCAAGAAGGAGACCGTCTCACCTAGTACCTAGCAGCACATAAGAGCATAACATGAGATTTTACCAAAATGATAGTGCCAGGAACATCCAAACACACTGCATATAAAATATAAAATACTAGCAACAGTGGATAGACATGATTAATTGATATGAATAAATATGGATTCAAATATATGGTTCAGGTCAAAACTATGGATAAAAATAAAAATGGAAATGCCACGCACAGGAATGGTTGTTGCTCGCCGTTGCACAGGATGTCCAGCTGGTCACCTTCCACACAGTGTGGCAGCGTGGAAATTAAGAGCATGGAAACCATTCTTGCTTGCTTGCATTGCTAGTTCTTCATTTGCCGCAAATCATGTTCCTGAAGGCGGCAAAAAAAAAAGATCAAAATATCATTGGAAAACCATTGTGTCACACCGTTATTGCACAGATGCTGGCTGCTATGAAATTCAGAGATAAGGATTCAGAGGCACGGGAGAAGACAGACCGAAGGACGTCATCGTTTAGTGACTGCGTCGTTGACCGGGAGCCGGTGTTGGCACCAATGCCCCTGTCGTACGTGCGGCCCAACTCGTAGACGTCCTCGTTGCGCCCCGCGCCGTCCACGCAGCTGACCCACCACGCACCGGCCAGTCGCTGGCACTGCCGCTCCCCGTGCGCCGTTGAACCGCCGTCGGCGTCCCCGGGCATGGCTGCATCTACGCGCACCTGTCGTCCATCTCATCAGCAGCAGCGGCAATGCTCACAACATGTGCATAGAAATCTATGTTTATGTTTGCAAAGCATATAAAGTATTATTTTTCCTTCCATATTTGCAAAGCATATAAACAGTGTTGCATAAAAATTATGCGTGCAAGAAGCTTGCAAGAATAGCTAGATAATTTCATCATCCGTGCATATACAGCATGAAAAACCAGGGTAACGAAGCATTAAAAATACACAATTTCATCAAACATTCAAAACCAGGGGAAAGGGAGGGGGCACTAACCGGATGCACATTCATGTGCATGTCGTAGCCCTGCACACTCACGCTAGATCCAATGGAATTGTTTCCTCCCAGCGAACCAACCTCCGCCTCACCCTGCAAGCATCATCAGATCCATAGGAAGGAGAATCGCATCAAAGCTTCTGATTTGAATACTCAAGAATCTGAATTACAAAAACAAGAACGATGACGGGGAGACCCTACCCCTGCCCTAGGCCTCGACCACGAGAGCATCCGAGGAAGCTGTGGTCGCTGGAGGAAGCGCGTCCCGCCGCCGGGATCCGAGGTTCGGAGGGGTCAGCCAGCGCCGCCGCGGACGGGAGGGGTAGGCCTGCAACGCCGACGCGTTCTTGTGGGTCGGCCGCCGCCCAGCTTGTGGTTGGGGTAGGAGTTTGGGTGGCACCACCACCGATCTCGGATCTCATGGATGGGCCACCTCCGCCTCCATTGATGGCGTCACGGCCGCTCGTGGAGGGGGTACGCAGCTGTGAAGGCCGGTGAGGCCCCTCGGTCGCGCCGTGCAGGGTGGCGCGAGCATGCCGGAGCTCCTCTACCGACCGGCAGGAAGTAGCCACCACGGGCTGTCTTCCGGGACGGGGCGCTGCACGGGCCGCGGTGGGCACCGGGATGCCGCGGGCACGGCACCGCGGGCCTGATGCCGCGGCGGCCGGCAGCGCTGGTCGCGCCGGGTGGGGTGGGGTGGGTGGGGGTGGGGGGCAGGGTGTCGGCCGTATATGGGATTCGATGACGATCCCGCTGATTGGGGGTTAGGGATATTTATATAATGGGCCGAGATGGGTTCGTGTGGGCCGGCCGGTTTTGGTCATCGATGGCAGCGGTTGGGTGGAACCAGATGGTCGCAGCCTAGTCGTGGCTTTCAATAGTTATTGGAAGCCCTAGGCTCTAATATAATATATATATATATATATATATATATATATATATATATATATATATATATATATATATATATATGTTATATATGTTGATTTTTTTATGCTCCTTTGAATGCATTTACTTATTGCACATCATGTTTCATATACTATGTAACAGTAAGAATTAAATCTGGATGATTACACTAGAAACATAGTATAATGTGTATGAGCTCTCGAAATCCTACCGCAGATCTAAGACTTTTCACCCTTGAGAGTCTCATATTTATTTTTCCTAGCATATGTTTTGTTTAGGATAAATGAATGCTTGGTATAAATTCTGAAAATTTATATATACCATAATCTGAATAATGCTAGGATGCTTCTAAAAATTTTTTTTTTTAATAACCATCCACTATCTTTTTGCACCTTGCTACTCGTTTACATGTAGTAAACTTATATGCACATGATCCAAGTTATGTTAATATGCATGTCTTAAAAAAGAAGAAGCAATATCCTAAAATTACTCGAAAAGTAAAAAAGTATTTGTTACGGTCATTATTAAATCCATGTAGGATATTTTACTACCATTGAAGTGTAGTAAACTCAGTATATATATTTTCAAATTACTCTCTAGAATGAGTATATGGCCGATAGAAGTAACACATGCATTGTGGGACTCATTGCATGAGTAAAATCCCAAATTATGATTATAGAATATCATATTGCATTGAAAGTCAAATTTTGAAGCTTGTATGCTTAACGCTGCTCTATAAACAATAGCTCGAAGCTTTATAAATATGTAGAAGACAAGATGGTAAATAAGATTTTGTCAAACTATATTCTTGAAGAAGTGTCTCTTGTGTATAAGAATATCAAAGAGCAATGTAATACTTGAAGTATTTGAATTTACCATCGAAACTACTCATGAAAATTGAGTTAGAATTTTTAGATGGCTTTATAAACAAGGATATTAAGTTGCAATAATTTTGAATATGTGGCTTTGCATATGTTACACTTTGCTTGAAGGCGTGTGACTACATATCATAACTATTAAATATAAAGCATGAAGCTATAAACTTGTCAAGTATAGAAGTTAAGACATGCAAGAATGTATATTATTTGGAACATATAAAAGTTTCTCTTGAAGAACTTAAAACATGTGGTTATTATCTTTGAAGTTTATATCCCGGCATTGATAGTAGTGGTGGTGGTGCATTAAGTTTTAATTCTTGTTGAATTAAGTGGTTAATGGTTAATTTGTTAGCTTGAAGACTAATATGAAATATTTAATATTCTTAGTTGCAATTCTTGTTTTTACTTGAAGTAATATGTGTGAACTTCTCATGGAATAAATTAGTTTTATATGTTTCACATATAAATAATTGCCAATTGCCTACCAAAATAATTTTTGCATTAATTTATCCACAAAGAAGCCTCAATTAACCATGAAGGTTATAGTTCTTTGTGCATCACTACCATGTAGGTAGATGGGAAAAACTGAATTTTCTAAAGCACATGAACAATTGGACTATATTGGCATATTAATTGATTTTGGAAGAATCGATTTAGCCAAGAAATTGTATAATCCTAAGTATTTAATATTTTAGCCCGTGAACTAGAATTTACATCCTACCCTAAATCTATTATTGTACATTGAATAGTACATTAGATATATGAATTTCATGTCATAATCAATGAGTACTAGAAGTATCATTGTATTCTATGGAGCATTACAAGTGATTATTCATAGATGATGCTTAAAGAAAATTACTACTTGAAGTAATTATGGCATGAAAAGGGGGAGGAATTTTGGGCAAAGGCATACGAAAATGTGGATAGGCATAGCCTTCCTAAATCAATCTTTAAGTGCATGTATGAGGACTTGAAGTTCAAACTTTGTCTTTTTCGATCGAGTTAACTTTTTTTATTGCACTAATTGCAAGCAAGCTTATAGCTTTGCATTTTGTTGTTATCTACTTTGTTGGATTGAATACCAACATTCCACATTATACATGAATGTGTCTCACCACATTGTGCTCTAGTAGAGCTACAAGTATCTCCACTCTTGCATGAATATTAGCATAGTAGCTATAGTTGTAGATAGTAGCTACCTTTGCGCTTCCCTCATAATCAAATTGGCTAGCTAGCATGCCGTCTATATAGTTCCCGTTGAACTAAGGAATTATTTGCTTTCGATGCATCGTATGCATAAGCAATAGATTGGTCTACGGTCGAGCAACCAAGATCGTGGGGAGTGAGTTTATGAAATTTGCTCAATGAAGACTAACCCATTTGATGGGATGAATAATTGTGGAACTAAGATGGTGGATAACATAATTATGATGATTTGGGATCTATGAAGAAAAGGCATCAAGGGATTTTTGCATTGATGGCAATTAGAAAATTCTAGAAGAAAATTCCATGTGAATTTGAATGTTGCATATTTAATACATTTGAAGTGTATGATCCATTGTTTTATGAGTACTTGGATCAATTTTTTTTTTTTTTAAGGCTGATTAATAAAGAAGCTAGTGAATGAAATAGTTTTCTAAACTACGATTTGTGCATATTAGGGGAGAACATCCCCGATTTTGTAGGAATGCTTTGAACATTCTTAAATGCACTTTAAGTATTCTAGCTCATTTGCATAATGAATAATAACCCCATATTGAAATATGTGTGAATATTTCCCGTAAAATTTAATCATAGCATACACAAATGGGCCTCAACTTATAGTTGAAGATATATGAGTTTGAATTAAGCCCATGATAGGGGATATATTTTGAAGTATGCTATTAATGATCTAATATTGGCATTAGGGGAGAGAGAGCCTATATTTTGAATGTCAAATATTATTTCCATAGAAGGAAAATGATCTTAAGAGAAAATATTCCTTGGAGCTTGATGCAGGAATAGTATAACACACTAAGTCATGCAATAGTTTGACTAATGCTCTTGTGAAGCCCGAAGCGAGCATATGCCGGATATTTTTTGAAATGAGAGGAGTAACTTGAAGTTATGAACTAGAAGTTGTGTTTACTAGTAGTAAACTAAATGTTATATACTATCAAGCTAAATCTACGGGGGGCGCCTGTGGGTTCTAGTTTATTGTATACTTGTTAAATAAAAATAAAACTCCTCCATTCTCGTGAAGAGAACGCCTCATGAAGAAGGTTAAGCATCTCATGAAGAGGATCATCATGAAGATGACATCTAACAAAATAAACGCGCACCTCACTAGTGTTGGGTATGCAGAGCAATATACCATCTCTTGTCTGGAAAATGACAGAGATAGAATATTCTCACATTGTGAGAGTATTGGGAGAAAGAAAATAGTTGTCGATAACACTATCTCTTTAATTGCGAATGTTTCTCTTATGGGAACCCGGATCCGGAAACAAAGTCCATGACAAAATCGCTTTGTAGCGATTATATCGGGTCAATGAAGAATGCAATTGAGGTTGAATCTCCTATTAAAGAAGAAATGAATGTTACGCTATATCTCTACGGCAAATGAAACGAATGAATATCGAATATGCGATTAATTAGTGGATTATGAAAATCCATATAATTCTCAAGAATGTAAATCGCAACTTGTAGAAATCTCATATTAAGTATTAAAGTCTAAGGTATATATATTCCTGAATGAATATTCAAGTCTCAAGAAGAGAATGTATATATTCCCCGAATGAATATTCAAGTCTCAAGAAGAGAATGTCCTAGAAGGATTACAATCATTTAATGATTTTATAGTGAATAACACTATGCAATTGTGTACATCACTCATCTCTAATACAATAGAGAGAATGTATATCGTAGAAGAGAATTATTAATTCACTAAGAATGAAAGTACATCCTTGAAGAAATTAATCCATGAAGGATTTACCGGTCAATTCTTGAATAAGCACCATTCATCCCCGAAGAGAATATAGACCCGAGAGAAATAAAATGAGGGATCTTAAACACCGTGAAGGTGTCATCAAAACACTTAGAAAGTGTATAAAAAGCTAGCAATGTAGTGTTGATATCCTCTATATACCATGAAGGTATAAGAATAATGGTGGTTTTGGCAATTGAATTATCCCCTAAATGCCAAATGCAAGGCTAGATTTGTACAATCAAAATCTCGAAGATTTATAGAATACATTTTGAAAATACATTAATTATAAGTATCCAAACTCTAGTATAAGTTTGATACACTATCTAGAAGATATTGAATATTAATTTATTTACCCCCATAATCCTCCCGAAAGGATCTATTTCTCTGAAGGAGAATATTTATTTGTTTTGCACAACTAATAGGTAGTCATTATGCATGAAGCATATTGCTCTCATATAATTCATAGAAGAATTATGAGCCAACTTTTGAAAGATATAGTATTGTGGTACTTGCATACCATTAGTTTGCACACGTTTATGAAAAAGTGTGTTTTGAACAATGAAGTTCAAAGTTTGGCTTTATGAGGGGAACATATTTTATTGAATCTGCCTTTAAGGTAAACCACTAGAATTACAAAAGATCAATTAGATCTTATTTGCTAAAAAATCTTGTATTTTATTCATGAAGAATTGAATATCCTCAAGAATATATGACCAAGAAGGTTAAATGTTGTACTCTTTTTTTCTATGTGAGTTTTTACTAGAAGGTTTCTCACACAAGGTTTTTAATGAGACAACATGTGCAATGCAATTAACGAATGTGATGTACTCTTTTCTCCAAGAACCGTTTTTTTTCACCGGGGTTTTAGGATGGAGTTTTTTGACGAGGCATATGCATATCGTGGTAATCGCCCAAGGGGGAGTGTTGTAAAAACACACGAGACTCTTTCCTAGAAGGAAAGGAGAAGGATGAATCCTAATCCTAGTCCGTTTGTATGTGGGCTCTTACCAAAACTCTCCCGCCTTGGTTTGGAATATAGAAAGAGGGGAAGGAGGAATCCTAATCCTAGTCCGTTTATTGTGTGGGGCGATTTCCATACTCTAGGACTTATTCGGACTATATATACGTGGGAGATCCTCTATTGTAATGAACGAAGATTCAGATGAATAAAGAATAGTCTCCCTACATCTTGTATCTAGTTGTTCTACTTTCATCCACTACATTGATTGTGAGAGACGGAGAGGGGAAGGTCCTAACCGCCGATGACAAGTTTCACAACACGTTATCGGCCGACGACAAGCTCTTCGTCGACATCGCCGTTGAAGCGCCGCCCGATCTTCGGCACCGACGCCGTCCCGACGCGTCTCGCCGCGACTACTTCAACGACGTCGACATCCCCGACGTTGTTAGCGGAACGGATCTGCGCTACCTCTACCGCTACTAATCGACCGCATCGACTCACCGTCACGCCGGCAGTTTCCCATGGCCTAGCCGAACTGTCCTAGCGACAGCCTTCATTTTTTTCTCGAATTCAAGAACAAAGGTACGAGAAAATCATATCTCGCAGATTCATTTGTCGGTATTATCGAAGTTGGACAATCGTTTTACCGAACATGCAAGACGTATACATTTTTACCCGGTACATACCCAAAGGTATGAATTGAGCGATCTAGTTTTCACCTGGATCTCGCATTATCCAAAGACATGTATTTTTACAAGCAGCACAAGCACACGAACTTGCATCGTAGTGCACGGCGGCACTAAGACCGCACACGCAAACAATCACTTTTCTATAAGCGGGCCATCAACGACCGGCATGTTGCTACACGCCTAGAAGTGCTCCGGCCTCGTCAACTCGCCAACTGACTTCCTACAAAGAAAGAACTACTTCCTCGAGCAACCAACACATAATTGAAACTCGATCTATATTAGCTAGAAGCTAATAGATCAAAATACTTGTTGATTTATATGGTACATATTTTGATTATTTGTTCATATATATTGGTTACTGCCGGGGCGAGAAGGATGCAATACATGTAGTATATGCTACAATTGTCGACCACCGGCCATTGCCTAGCGAGGCAAAACGCCAATTAAATTATTGGCCTCTTGTAGTCTCAAAGACACGAAATATGGAACAAATATGTGAACGAAAAAATACATAGACGGATTAACAAAGAAGATTAATCTCGTCAAGACATACATGTACATATGTGTACCATCTAGAAGCCGGATGCTATCCTCTCGCAAGGAAGTTCCCCGAATGTAGCTTGACACTTTCCATCGTGGGCGTTGCCCCCTGCAGCCAACACGCTATGGTTTTTGTTAGTCTATTTTCCCCGCCATAGTACTAGTCGCCCGCCCGCATGCGGTTTGTCTTGACATCGCGGCTCTCGGCACACTACAGTTTCATCATTGAGCAAAGACGGCCCGTCCCATACACATGTTTTTTTTTGCCATCATCCCGCTAGGCTTGCGCCCATGGCATGGACATTCAATTGATCGTCCTGGAAGGATACCGATCGTGTCTTTGCAATCCTCGCATACCTAGGGGGATTAGACTAAATAATACGAATTTTGAATTTGTTTTGCGCATGGAAAACTCATATTTTTCTAGCGTAAAATTATGTGTACGCTTTTATATATACACTTGCAAGATCCATTTTATATTCATGAATCTATATATATATATATATATATATATATATATATATATTTTGTCATGCTCTTTTGAATTCATTTATTTATAATATCGCACATCATAATTATATGCCATGTAATAATAAGTATAAAATCTTGAATGATTACACTAGAAACATGGTATATATGGTATATGAGCTCTCTAAATCCTGCAGACCTTAGACTTCACTTTTTGAGAGACTCATATTTATTTTTCCTAGCATATGTTTTTTTTTTTTGGGATGAATGAATGCTTGGTATAAATTCTGAAAATTTGCATATACCATAATCCCGAAAAATGCTAGGGCGCTCCTAAGAATATTTTGAGTAACCATCCACTTTGTTTTTTTTTTTTTTTTTTTTTGCACCTTGCTAGTCGTTTACATGTAGTAAACTTATATGCACATGGTCCAAGTTATGGTATTTTGCATGCCTTAAAAGAAGAAGAAATATCCCGAAATTACTCGAAAGTAAAAGTATTTGTTACGGTCATTATTAAATCCATGTAGGATATTTTACTACCATTGAAGTGTAGTAAACTCGGTATATATATTTCGAATTACTCTCTAGAATGAGTATATGGCCGATAGAAGTAACAAATGCATTGTGGGACTCATTGCATGAGTAAAATCCCAAATTATGATTATAGACTATCATATTGCATTGAAAGTCGAATTTTGAAGCTTGTATGCTTAACGCCTCTATAAACAATAGCTCGAAGCTTTGTATATGTCTAGAAGACAAGATGGTAAATAAGATTATAGCAATCTACATTCTTGAAGAAGTATCTCTTTGCGTATAGAATATCAAAGAGCAATGTAATACTTGAAGTATTTGAATTTACCATAAGAAGCTACTCATGAAAATTGAGTTAGAATTTTTAGACAAACTTTATGAACCGAGGATATTATTGATTGCAATAATTTTGAATATATGGCTTGCATAAGTTACACTCCTTGAAGGCTTATTATTCTATATCATAACTATTCAATATAAAGCATGAAACTACGCATGTCAACTCTAGAAGTTATGACATGCAAAATGGATATTTTTTTGGAACATATAAAGTTTCTCTTGAAGAAGAACTAAATCACGTGCTTATAGACTTGTCTTTTTAAATTTCATATCCCGAAATATTGATAGAAGTGGTGGTGGTGCATTAAATTTTTAGTTCCTGTTGAATTACGTGGTCAATGGTTAATTTGTTAGCCCGAAGACTAATACGAAATATTTATTATTCTTAGTTGCAATTTTTACTTGAAGTAATATGTGTGAACTTCTCGTGGAATAAATTAGATTTATATATTTTCACATATAACTAAATTGCCTATTGCCTATTGCCTATTAAAATAAATTTTGTATTATTTTTATCCGCAAAGAAGCCTTAATTAGCCACGAAAGGTTATAGTTCTTTGTGCATCACTACCATGTAGGTAGCACGAAGGTTATAATTCTTTGTGCATCACTACCATGTAGGTAGATGAGAAACTGAATTTCCTAAAAGCACATGAATAGTTGGACTATACTTGGCATATTAACCGGTCTTAGAAAGATCGATTTAGCCAAGAAATTGTATAATCCGAAGTATTTAATTTTTTATCTTGAGAACTAGAAATTATATTCTACCCCGAGTCCTATGGTGTACACCGAATAGTACATTGGATATCACGATTTTCATGTCATAATCATTGAATACTAGAAGTATGATTTGGATTCTATGGATGCATTAGAATTGATATTCATAGATAATACTTGAAGCAATTACTACTTGAGGTAGTTATGGCATGAAAAGGGGAGTAATTTTTGGATAAAGGCATAAGAAAATGTGGATAATATATATTTAATAGGCATAGCCATCCTAAATCAATTTTAAAGTGCATGTATCGGGACTTGAAGTTACTCTGCGTCCCTTCCGGCCAAGTTAACTTTCTCTCTGCACTAATTTCAAGTAAGCTTGTAGCTTTGCATTTTGTTGTTATCTATTATGTTAGACTGAATTAACAAGCCACATTACAACTGCATATGTATCTCATTGAGCTACAAGTATCTCCACTCTTGCATTAAATATTAGCATAGCAGCTATAATTGTGGCTAGTAGCTATCTTTGTGCTTCCCTCATAATCAAATTAGCTAGCTAGCATGCTATGTCTATATAGTTTCCGTTGAACAAATGAATGCTTTGCTTTCAATGCATTGCATGCATAAGCAATAGATTCATCTAGGGCCGAGCGACCCTAAGATCGAGGGAAGTGAGTTTATGAAATTTTCTCAATGGAGACTAACCCATTTGATAGGATGAATTATTGTGGAACTAAGATAGTGGATAACACAATTATGATGATTTGGGATTTATGAAGAAAAGGCATTAAGAGATTTTTGCATTAATGGCAATTAGAAAATTCTAGAAGAAATTCCATGTGAACTTGTATGTTTAGCATTATCTATATTTTTATAGTATATGGTCCATATTTTTAATTGTATGAGTACTTGGATCAATTTATTAGGCTAAATAATAAAGAAGCTAGAGAATGAAATAGTTTTTCTAAACTATGTTTTGTGCATACCAGGGGGAGAACATCCCTGAGTTCATAGGAATGATGAACATTCTTAAATGCACTTTAAGTATTCTAACTCACTTTGCATAATGAATAATAACCTCCATGTTTAAATATGTGCGTGAATATTTCCCATAAAACCTAATCATAGCATACATAAATGGGCCTCCACTTGTAGTTGGAGATATATGAATTTGAATTGTTTTAAGCCCATGATAGGGGATATCTATTGAAGTATGCTATTAAAGATCTAATATTGGCATTAGGGGAGAGAAAGCATATTTTGAATGTCAAACATTATTTCCAGAGAAGAAAAATGATCTAGAAAATTTTCCTAAAGCTTGAAGCAGGAATACTATCACGCACTAAGTCAACTAATAGTTTGACTAATGCTCTTGTGAAAGCATGAAGCGGAGCATATGCCGATATTTTTTATAAATGAGAGGAGTAACTTGAAGTTATAACCCGTAAGTTTTGTTTACGAATAGTAAACTAAATATTGCATACTATCAAGCTAAAATCTACGGGGGGCCTGTAGGTTCTAGTTTTGTGTATACTTGTTGAATAGAAATAAAATGAAACTCCTCCATTCTCATGAAGAGAACACCTCATGAAGAAGGTTGAGCACCTCATGAAGAGGATCATCATGAAGATGAAATCCAACATACTAAGCGCGCATCATTAGTGTTGGATATGTAGAACAATATACCATCTCTTGTTTGGGAAATGACAGAGATAAAATATTCTCACATTGTGAGAGTATTGGGAGAAGAGAAAATAGTTGTCGACAACACTACCTCTTTAATTGCGAATGTTTCTCTTGTGAGAACCCGGATCCGAAAATAAAGTCCATGGCAAAATCGCTTGTAGCGATTATATATCGGGTCAATGAAGAAAGCAATTGAGGTTGAATCTCCTATTAAGAAGAAATGAATGTTACTTATATATCTCTCGGCAAATGAAACAAATGAATATCGAATATACAGCTTAATAAGTGGATTATGAAAATCCATATAATTCCCAAGAATATAAATCGCAACTTGTAGAAATCTTATACTAAGTATTGAAGTCTAAGGTATATATATTCATGAATGAATATTGAAGTCTCAAGAAGAGCATGTCCTAGAAGGATTACAATCATTGAATGATTTTATAGTGAATAACTCAACGTTATTGTGTATATCACTCATCCCTTATGCAAGAGAGTATGTATCTCATAGAAGAGAATTATTAATTCACTAAGAATTAAAAATATATTCCTGAAGAAATTAATCCATGAAGGATTTACCACCAATTCTTAAATAAACACCATGCATCCCCGAAGTGAATATAGACCCGAGAGAGAAAAAATGAGGAATCTTAAACACCATGAAGGTGTCATATAAACACTTTCGAAAAGTGTAATGCTAGCAATGAATCTATCATCCTCTAAATGCAATAGAAAGAATAATGGTGACTTTGGTATTTAAATTATCCCCTAAATGCCAAAATGTAAGACTGAATTTATTATTGAGTGATACTATAAAAATCTTGAAGATTTGTAGAATATACCATTTCAAAATCCACTAAGGAAGAACTATAAAGTATTCAAGCTTGTATAAGTTTGATACACTATCTAGAAGATGTTGAATATGAACTTATTTTTTCCCCGTAATCCTCCTGAAAGGATTTATTATCTTGAAGGATAAAATTTATTTGTTTTGCACAACAAGTGGTTCTTTTTGCATGAAGCATATTGCTCTTTGTTATACCCATATAATTCATGGAAGAATTATAAGCCATACTTTTGAGTCAAATTCAAATGATGGCTTTGTGAGGGGGAGCAATTTTACTGAATTTACCTTGAAGGTAATTGAAACCATTAGAATTATAAAGATCATATTTGCTAAAACATTAAAGTTTATGCATAGATTATGAAGATCAATTTCTATTCACGAAGAATAGAGTATCCTCAAGAATATATGACCAAGAAGGTTAAATGTTGTACTCTTTTTTCCCTATGTGAGTTTTTACTAGAAGGTTTCTCACACAAGGTTTTTAATGAGACAACATATGCAATGCAATTAACGAATGTGATGTACTCTTTTCTCCAAGAACCGTTTTTTCCCACTGGGTTTTCGGATGGAGTTTTTGACGAGGCATATGCATATCGTGGTAATCGCCCAAGGGGGAGTGTTGTAAAACACACGGACTCTTTCCTAGAAGGAAAGGAGAAGGATGAATCCTAATCCTAGTCCGTTTGTATGTGGGCTCTTACCAAAACTCTCCGGCCTTGGCTGGAATATAGAAAGAGGAGAAGGAGGAATCCTAATCCTAGTCCGTTTATTGTGTGGGCGATTTCCATACTCTAGGACTTATTCGGACTATATATGCGTGGGAGATCCTCCATTGTAATGAACGAAGATTCAGATGAATAAAGAATAGTCTCCCTACATCTTGTATCTACTTGTTCTACTTTCATCCACTACATTGATTGTGAGAGACGGAGAGGGAAAGGTTCTAACCGCTGATGACAAGTTTCACAACAAACTAAACTAGTGTTTCTTGGTAAGTTTTATGGAGTATGAAAAATATACATTCTGCCCAAACCGGCCAGCTATGCACGAAGATCCCAACCAGGCGGTTTGTACTCTACAATCTATGGCCAAAATACTTGTCCATAGGAAAGAAGACGAAGTTTAACGCGGAGAGTTTTAATTTTCACAGCTGATCAGGCATTACGCTAAAATTTAGCACGTGAAAATGTAAAAAATTAGCAAATGGACATTCTTAGGCCCTCTTTTGATCCCTATATATAGCTTCATTTATAGTATACAAAATAGAAAAGGCAAAAATTGTTCTTGGACACTGAAAGTGACCTTCCTTTGCAGACACTGAAAATAGAGTTATTCACTGATGGACACTCTAGTTTATGCTAGAGAGGACACCGAACATATTAAAATAATATTTTGTGGCTCGGGGGGCTGAGAAAAGAGCACGGAAAATGTCCTTTTGCCATTGCCCTTTTCTTCTTCCCCATCCTTTTCTACACATTAAACAATTTGATGCACACTTTAGATCGATTTTTTCAAGTTAGGTTGTACCAGTCGAAAAACATGTCATAACTTGATCCAATGCACTTATGGATAAGCTCGAGTGGCCATGAATAAGTCATAGTAAAACTGGTGAAAATATGTATCTTTTATTTCATTCTTTGTTTTCAAGTTAGTCAAAACAGCTTTTGCTACCTATACCTCAACACTTGGCAATCCAATAATCAATAGCACTTTGGTTTCTTTTAAAAAAAACTACACTTTGTTTTCTCAATACGAGCCAAAGTTCTTGGGAGGTATCAAAGATTAATAGCTCATTGCCTATTCATCACAAATTGGATAGAGCATAGACAACATACCAACCAGCAACAAGGAAGAACGGACTAGCTAGTTTAGTCATTTTTTGTCTTTATTATCATGTCATTATATACAAAAAACAAAACAAAACATCTATCCCTACACCGTGTCCGTGTCGCTGTGCACTTGGTGCTTTGTACAGTTTTTTTACCATAAAAACAAAACAAAACTTTTACCATAAAACATCTAGAAGCAATCTTGTTCGTAGTAATCTCCGATCTAGATTGCCTCACGAGTCACGAGTCACAAAGCTAATTGGGGCCTCCGCCGCCTACTTAACGCACTAACTTTCAAGTACAGTCTAATATGCCAACAATTTGAACGTCCATGGCACCCTTCTTGCTGCTCTCATTGATGGATGATGGATTGGAAGCATCTCCCAAATCGCTTGCATGGTGCCGCGTCTCTTATCGTCAAATCGTAATCGTACGATCATGTTGTGAGTATCTAAAGTCGTCCGTACGCACAAACGGTGTGTGTGTTTGTGACAAATTGGCATCCGTACGCACATACGATTGATTGGTATTCCCCTTGTATATATGATTATATCCACATCTATAAAAAAAGGCGCTTCTTTTGGAAAAATGATCTGACGTTACCGCTAGAGAGGATATGCCGTGTGACAACCTCTTTTATATCGTTGGATGTAGAAATATATATAGACGACAGATGATTAGAAATGTTCATGTGCCAATTATCTGTGAGCTGTTGTACGGTGTCAAAGCTCACATCGTCCAATCCAGTGTGAGCAATGCACTTCATATCTTCATCAAGTGCTCAATTGTGTTGTAATCTAATTATCTAAACAATCTCTTACTTTACTACAACGCAAGCGTGTTTGAGACAAAAAAAATTATCATCACGGTCACGCCGTAGCAACGGATGGTCAAGCGGGCCACACGACACAACTTGTTTAGGCACCAATCTAGTTACCATAGATAGGTTAAAGGTCATGTCATGCGATCTAACTTGTGCAACCCAGTACATGTAGATAAGGGTTAGCTATGTTGTGATAAAGCTCATATAGGTAAATCCATGCAAGCCTAGTTAAAGATCATATAGAAAAATAAATGATGATTTTTAAAACCATCAGCTCATCCACTTGCTCGCCAATTTGTCCTTATCAAGCGAGAATGTGAGGACGGGAGGTTGAACGGCGAAGGCAGCCACAACAACTCAAATAGATGGTTGTGGGCTTGTGGCTAGGTAGGCAAGGAGGCTGGTAGTGAGCAGCTCCTCAAACCACAAACCTAGAGAATTGTAGGGGAGGTGGTGGCGTCTTGAATCCATCATGGAGGAAGGGGGGGGGGTTGAAATGGATGGAATGGATGGGAAGGGGAGGGGGGGGTAGGGTGTGTTTGGTTCGACCCCTCACCTAGGAACATGGCCAACCATGCAGATTTGACCCCGGACGTTCATGGTGTTGCTGCCTAGGCCAGGTGAGCTTTCCAAGGTGGGAAGCAAACAAAGCCCATAGTGTGTGGGGGTGGGGATTGAGGTTGAGGGTAACTAATGAGTAAACTTGGGACTTGGGGACATTTTAGGGCGGAATATGAATATGACATAGTCTTTTGGCATGGACATAACAACACACACGTAATCGACAAAAAAATTTTTTTTTCCCTAGGACATAACCCATTGTTGTCACATGGTTTATTGCATTTTCCTTTGCAAACAAAAAACTAGAGTTACAAATAATTTTTCCCCAGGTATATACAACAGAAAGCAAAGGGTTTATTTATATGTATCCCTCTTTCCGATCCAAATTATAAAGTTGTTCTGACTTTTATATATAGATATTCCCTCAGTCTCAAAATAATTACTACACGTTTAGCTTATGGATAAGTCAAAAAGACTTATTAATATATGCCAAAGTAAGAAGACATAGACAACTGTACTTGGCTGCAGGATGGCATCTATATCTGGGCTTGATATACAGACAATTGTAGATCGATAGTGAGCGAAAGCGTTAATGGAACAAAGCAGACCAAATTAGAGAGCAATGCGATTAAACGAAGGATCGAAAGACACAATTTGTTTCCACTGCTCCTCTCCTGACCTCCCAACCCTTTTTTCCATTAACGGAAAGATCCGCTCAAGGGTCAGTGGATTGAGCCCTGGGAAAGCGCCATCATCCATCGTGTTGTTATCCATGCAAAAACTCCCCGCGTGGCCCAGTGGCCTCAGCCCGCTGACGCCAAACTCACAGGCCGTTTCCTTGTCAGGTGCGGCCCAGTACTGGAAAGGAAACGAACTGAAGATGGCGGGGGATTCGGGAGCAACCCAGACGCTTCCAACGAGCAGACCGGGTCTCCAGCAGCGGGCAGCCACCCGTCCGTGTGGTGTTGTGGTGTCCGCTGCGCCGCGCGAGGCCCTCGCCGACGGCCCGACCCCACGCGCGCCGCGGCCACACGCCATGCCCAGTTCACCACAGAAAAACTCGCGTTTCAGACGAACCAGCCTAGAGCTACCGACGCCGACGCGGCCACGTCCCTACCAAAAAGAGAGAGAGAGGAGGCATGGCGGCCACGAGCTCCGCCTGCGTGGCGGCGGTAGCGGTGGCATCCCTCCCGTTCGGCGCCTCCACATCCGCCGCCTCTCCCCGCGTCTCGGCCAGCAGCAGCCACCGCGGTCGACGGCGCTTCAGGGCCGGCGGCACCGTCAGATGTTCCAGCGCGTCGCCCAACGTGTCGTCCCAGGGCGGGGCGGCACCGGCACCGCCCAAGCCGCAAATCGAGCTCGAGTTCATCGGGGTAAGCGCGCCTGCCTCTCCCTCCCCTGCCCGCCTCTGATACGATGCGACGCGAGATTGCTGATTGGGTGGGTCTGCACTCTCCATCTGTACTCTGTAGCCAAAGCCGGGTGCCGACGGCTCCTTCCCGGTGGACCGGGCGGAGGCGACCAGCGGCGAGAAGCTCCTCCGTGACATCATGAACGAGAACAAGATCGAGCTCTACGCCGCATACGTGAGCCCCTATCCCCTTTCCTTCCTTGGTCATGTTGAATTGAATTGTGCCGCCGCATGGCAGTCTGACAGAGAGTGAGTGGTCTTGTTGTTTCGTTCGCAGGGTAAGGTGATGAACTGCGGCGGCGGCGGAAGCTGCGGCACTTGCATCGTCGAGGTGCTGTTCCTTCATCTTCCACCCAAATCTACAGCACTACTGGTGGTTACCGAATGTTTGCAACATTTTCAAACGCGCACGAATGTTTTTGGCAATGAAAAATGCCAATGGCCTCAATCCCAACAGCTAAAGCAGCTGAATTAACCGGAGGATGGGTTGGGGTTGTGAATTTTACAGATAATTGATGGAAAGGAGCTCCTGAACCAAAGGACCAACACCGAGAATCGGTACCTGAAGAAGGTAGGGAATAGACAGTGTGCACAGCTCATTCAGCACTCGATCAGTTGTTCTGTTGTCTGTTGATCAAGCTCGTTTCTCTCTTTAACTTGTCTATGCTATGGCAGAAACCAGACTCGTGGAGGCTAGCTTGTCAGACTATTGTAGGCAACAAAGAGAACTCCGGCAAGGCATGTTTTATTTTTACATTAATATAATAATATTCCCCCACATTCTGCTGCAATCAACAGTTCAACACTTCACTTCTGAACGTTAACGTTTCTGCCTTTGTTTTTAGGTTGTGGTCCAACGGCTGCCCCAGTGGAAGAAATGATCGATGATTGTGCAGCACCACACTGCTGGATGTACTGATAACATGTGATCGATCGATCATTCAGTTGTAGTATGTGTACAATAGACAAGAGAAAGAATCGCCTTATCATATCTCTTGTGAGTTGTGACCGGTTCTCTTCTGATAGTAGATTGCAAATTTGGGCTTCGCCCCACGGTATATAGCTGTAATGCACTTGTCAAGAGATTTCACCGGCACACAGCATAGTCGTCGTAGATAAGATCAGTTTGACATCACTATTATATATTAACCTCAGAAGTACAGCAACTTGCCTCTGCTCAGATTGGCACCCAACCAGTTCCCAGTGTGCGTAGCACGCAGATAACTCTGGGTCTCCTATTCATAACTCGCCTGGAATTCAGATCAGTATTTCCCAAGTAAAACTGAAATCAATCACGTAGCAAACAAATAAATCGAACTGGAAACCAAACGACACGATGCACATCATCACATGCAAGAGAGAACCACGTTAGCTGACTGACAATACTGCTGCTGAACAAGTAGGTAACCAAGCATCACATTCATAGCCATGGAACATAGAGAAGTACAGAAGCCACAGTCACAGTCACACATCATGCGTTCGGTCGTTACAGGAAAGGTTCACAACCATCTGAATACATAACCAACCATGGAACATAGAGAAGCTACAGAAGTACCGAAGATAGATAGCAGTTCATTGTTTTTGGATACACTAACTTGACTTGAGAGAAAGAGAGAGAGAGAGAGACCATCATCTGTGAGCTGCAACTGACATGTGAAACCACCAAACCAGCAATGGAGCCAGGTACCTGCCGCGCCTACAGCATGCTGTCAGTCCTCGCCGGCAGACGCCTGAAGAAGTTGAGCGGGACAGATGGCATCCTGTAGCGGAACCTGGGGTGCCTCAGCACGTACAGGCCTGCGAGGAAGACCACGACTCGGAACGGGGTGACGTACAGGACGATGGCGGCGATGAAGCAGAAGACCACAAACAGTGCAGTTGCCCTTGGATCCCTCCAGCTCAGCAGCGACTGCAGCCGCTCACCCTGCGTCGCGAGGTCACCAACCACGGTCTGGATCCTCCCCGCAACGCTGCGCAGCCTGTCATAGCGCATCCGCACAATGTCCGGAGAGCGGGAGGTGGGGAAGGTGTCAAACTCCTCGTCGAGCTCGTCGGGGTGGGCAGTCTCTGCGTGGGAGAGGCGGGTGTCCATGTGCGGCGGCTGCCTTGGCCGCCACCTGTAGTACCACACCCCGATCAGGAACAGGTAGAGGAAGATTGTAGGCAGTATCAGCTCTGGGTATAGAACCAGTATCACAAAGAGGACATGGATCAGTATGGTGGTCAGCGGGTTCCTCCAGTGACAGATCTGATCGAACCACTTTGCTACTGCAATCACGGGGCTCAGGACACCCATGATGCGGAAGAAATTTGCCTTGCTCTTTCTCATGCTCCACATGTGCGAGTCCACGTCAAGCATGTACTCCACGATTTCCTTCCGCAGTGGCGGCTCTGCACGGCCCAGCCTTGTTGAGACAATGTTTGTGGCTTGGCGCCTCAGGTTGTCCACCTGTATCACAGACAACGGGTGCACATAGTGCATCTTGGGCAGCAAGGGCTGTGAGTATAGATGCATCATGTTGAGCAGTGATGAGCATGTGAAACGGACAGCAAGCTGCACCTCACCCATCTTCTTAACGCCACCAGGTGTCAGAACAATAAGAGGGTATGAGTGGGTATACACCCGATCAGTTTCAAGTGTCGAGAGGCGGATGCGGACCTTCCCAATTCTGGTATCCCTGGCACCATTGGCCTTTTCCCCACCATGCAGGTGGCAATTGTCAAAAACACCAATTGTGATCACAGTGCATGGGTCATACACCTCCCAGGTGTACTGTTCATTCCATTTGGGAGTGAAACTATCAATTATAGTCCTAGTACGCACCCATTTCTGACCATACTTTGCAACACAGTAGGCATCAGTTGTGCCACGCCCATCCTTGGTCTTCATTGGCAACAGGCCCTGTGCTGTCAAGATACCCAGCTCAAGAATACCGATGCTAGGTTTCCACAGAGGTTTTGCAGTTGGCCTTAAATCACTACTGTAATGTGTTGACTCATCCAAGACATGATATCCACCTTCAAGACAAATTCTCAGGTGAATCCGGCTTGAAAACTTGGTCTCTTTCTTCTGCTCACCATCAATAATCACATGCTTCTCAAGGTTATACCACTGGCTGGTTAGCAACCTGTGATCCAGCCTCCGGGGTACATGCTGCAGTGAAATGATTGTCCTTCCAATTACTTCATCCTTTCCTGGGGCCACCCTGTCCTCTACGCTCAAAATTAGGTGCTCCTCAAATGGCTCAGCTGCGACAAACATCAAATCTTCATTCCACATTGGATTCAAGGTCCGGCTCGCTAATGCCCTAGTTCTAAGAACTTGGTTGCCTAGCATTGCTTTCACATAAACCTCAGGGAACCTTGTCTTGTCATTTGGTATAAGATCCTGGGCTTCAATGACATTAACACGGAGATACCAGAGCTTTGGAGTAAGATACACTTTCGATCTAATACTTGCAAGGCCATCGCCAGGGACAGACGCTGCATCAGAATGCCATGCTTCAGGGAATGCTTCATCAGCCTGAGTACCCATCCAAACAGCCAACATCAACTCCCCCTTCACCTTGTGCCCATGCCGATCTTCTAACCGATACCATTGTGGAGCCAATGGGCTATCAGGTGGCACTCTTTTTGGGACCTCATTCAGATCAAATATAACACGCCCAATGAAGTCATCCTTGACAAGATCCTTGTCCTTGACCACAATCTCCACAACTGATGACTGAATGCGCTCCTTTGAGAAGGCAAAGACCTGATTCCACTCTGGGTGGCTGTTCTTCTCGAAATACCGAGTTTGGCCCTTATAATTTCCTAGCTTCACCTCAACATACGGGTCACAGCTCCCAGTGATGTCCTTGTTTGGAAGTTCCTTTGCTTTTACCACTCTTACATAGAGGTACTGCATCTGCTCAACCAGGTCATAGGTAGTGGTGAGCTTGTCACCAGCAGCTGCACCACCAAGGTGCGGCGAGGTCTCCTTCAAGGAGTACTCCTCCGGACGGAGCAGTGGCCTCTGCATCATCTTGAACGAAGACAATCTTCCACCAAACTTCTACTCACTGACTTGACAAAGTGCCAAGAAATCCCAGCTGTCCACTTGCCCTACACCAGCTAGAACTGCGTCAAAAGTAAACAACTAGCTTTAGAAAGCTATTACAAGGAAAGGGCATTAATGAACAACAATATGGAAGTGGGATGGAACTAGTACCTCTGCAATGAACTTGTCAGGCTACAATATGGAAGAGCATTTTGAACATTTCCTCATCTTGCTCTGCGGGAGGAAACCATTTGAATTAAGAGAATGAACTCTACATCACCAGTCACTCAGTCAGGGGAAAGGACCTGCAACAAGTAAGAAACTGGAATGAACCAAGCAGGTAGTGTAAATGAGTGCATTTCATTCGATCCAAATCCCCCCTGAGAACTACAGCCATCTGACCAGGGTTCCAAAAAGCGGCACTAAGCGAGAGATGGAGGAGCTGGAAAAAGTAGATCTCACCGTCTCCTTGTCCCTTCTCAACACACGGGATGGACGACGCCGCTGCCCCTGGATCCACGCGCTGCGGCTCCTCCTCCCTCCTCACGCGCGTAGCCAGCGACGGAGAAGAAGCCCAGCAGCCAGGAACGACGGAGGGCGGCGATGAGAGGCGAGACGGCGCGGGAGGGTCGGAGCGGAGGAGGCGAATGCGAGCTCGCTCGGCGGCGCGACGGGAGGTGTGGGGGCGGTGGTGGTAGTCCGAGCGGGAGCGGTGGGGGCGTGGGGCGGTGGAGAAGAAAGTTCGTGGTGGTCGTGCGCGAGCCGCCGGATCCCGGTGAGGACTGAGGAGAGAGAGGGAGCAGAGAGAGTGTGCTAGAGCGGCGTGGAATGCTCGAGCAGGAGGAAGTGGAGTCCAGAGTGTTTGTGAGGTTTTGGTGGTTTTCGCAGCAGCACAAAAGCCGAGGACCCGCCGAGGACCCCAGTCGGCGCTTTTACGCTGAGGACCGTTGGCGTTTTGCCCGTTTTTCTGCGTGGCACCTCGGGCTTGTAGGATATCGGGGAAGATCGACCGTCCGTTTAGGTTCGGTGAACGGTTTTTATGCGGTTGATATACGTTAGTTTTGTGGTGGAAGAAAAACATTATACGGTGGACCTGTTGGGACTGCTCTGTTCATTATTTATAGCTTTGTCCCAAACTTCCATACCAAACATCTCTAACTTTGCAAGTTCCTCGAGGGGTAACTCCAGGGGAAAAAAATAATATAAAAGTAACATGTTGATTGGCTATCGAGGAGAGAGACCCTAACTCCATGTTTTTCTAGCCCATTGGTTAAAAAAATCTCACATTTTGTTCTATTCTTCTTTCCTCCCTAGCTAGCGCTTTATTGCTCCCCGTCACCCCTCACCCGATAAACTTCTAAAAAGGTGGATTAAGGCCCAACTATATGTTCCCTCTCCTCTTCAAAACCAACGCTTTGTATGTCCTCGTAAAGTTGGGAGGTAATTACCCACAATTGTCAAAAAAAAATCCTTCATTCTTCTTTCCTCCACTTCATTTCGCTACCGCCATCAAAACCCAAAGCAATCCGACGAGGTGATAGCCGAAGAAGATACATCTGATGACCTTGTACTCGATCCTCTCTTTTCTTACCCCAAATCTCATCCGTCCTCCACGCCCAAGTTTTCCTAAGGTTGAGGTCGTCGTGTCCGTGACTTGTGGAAGCTCGTTGGCGCCAAAGGTGGGGTTGTCGCAGCCTCCTCCGGCGGCGGCGCCGGTGGCCTCCATTCAGGGAGGGACGGTTGGGGATCATATAGGATCGGCTACTGGCCGAACAGGGACAACCACCCCACACTTGGTGCCCATGGATGACCAGACAAGAGGTGCCCTAGGCTACCAGGCCACAAGCATCGATCAGGTGCATAGTTGGAAAAGGTGAGCATAGTTGTTCCAAACAGGCTCTATAATTGATAAGTCGTGCTGATAAGTTCAAGTGAACACCACTACGTTGTCGTTTTTTTTAAGTTTTGCTCTTGGTGCGCTATATATGGCAACAAAAGAAACTCCTCGACACTTCCTTCATCGTTAAAGTGTTTGTTTGCGAGCTCTTAGTGGTTCTATTCCGTCTGTTGCAGTTGCTTTTATTTTCCAGCTCTATCAAATTACATACATGGAGCGAAGCTACAAGCGATGGACCTTTAATATAACTCTAATAATACAGTGACGATTATAACAGGTGTAATGTATAAAAAAAAATATTATGAACCAAGTTATACATCTTATCTTACCTTAAAAAATTCTTCTAACATTTAATCCTGCTTCAGCTATAACAAATCTTTCTTATTAACCCCTTTGTTTATGACAAGGGAAACAGACAAACAGTGCGGCGATTCTGAAACTAATGGCCTATGGGCATATAGTGCGGCTGCATATCGGCGCTCGAAAATCGTCACAAATTCATGCGCAACATTGTGATATTAGTTTTCAGTTTTGAACAGCTTTGTATAGTCACGTAACAACAATCCGTTGTAGTCTAGCTGGTTAGGATACTCGGCTCTCACCCGAGAGACCCGGGTTCGAGTCCCGGCAACGGAATTTTTTGTTCTTTTCAAGTCAGATTTCTTTGTTATTATATTTTTTTGTGTACTATACGCTATATCGGCCATTTGGCAGTTCTCCACATCTCCTGAAAACTTCTTTTCATTTCTTGAACCGGGAAAGAAGCTAACAGCTAACACGCAGGCAGGAATGCCATTATAGTAAATAAAACAACTCATAAAACTCTATCCTACCAAATTGATGATTAGGCAGGAATGCCATTATAGTAAATAAAACAACTCATAAAACTCTATCCTACCAAATTGATGATTCTGCATCAGTCATGCATACAGCCCTTATATAGGCAAGCAGAAAAGTGAAATTAAACTGCAGGACAATTGTTCATCCATGAATAGGCAAAGATACATGTAAAGAGTTTCAGCGCTCCGCAGTCTTACATTACAGGTATTCTTGCCTTGTGAACATAAACATCCGGAAATAGTTACAACTTACTACACTGATTACTGGTACCAGCAAATGCAAAAAAATAAAAATAATAAGCAAGAGTACAATAGAGAACACTACACTTGCTGCGCTTCACCAAAGGGGGGAAGAGCAGCTTTGCTTGCTCAGCATACATGAGGTGGCGATCATATTTGCTGATGGCTGGTGGCCTACTAGGACGGCTGTATGGCCAGTCACTGGCTGGAAAGCTGCAGCTGACTCAAGCTTCTCCCAGGTAAGCTTACGCTTCGCTTCTAGCAACACACGCTTTTCTTCTTCCTCCTTGTACTTGTCCAGGCATGATGAGAAGAGATCATCGTCCATCTCAGAAAACATTTTCTTGACATTCATAGTCAGATTCAGGACTGTTTGGTTCCAGTGATTCTGAATATTGTGCTCTAGTGCTGGAACAACAAGAGGCATGATAACTTGGCGGTTTTGTGCAATCAAGCTGATGATGTGATCATTATTCCATACGAAGAGCGCTCTTTCAGCAACCTGAAACCATGCAACTTTGTTAAGGTGACGACGACAACAAAACTACCAACAAAGAGGATTTGTTAAGGCAACAACTGTGATTTAAAAAAAATAAAAGTGAAAGCAAACCTTAAAGACAGGACAGCCAACTGCATTTTTATATTTAGATCATTATTAAGCTTAATGCTGGTCCAAATATCTGATGTTTTCCATATTAAACAGTATATAGGGCCCCCCTATGATTTAGTAGTAACTGTGACATGATTGCCCATTGTTGTTAGTGTCCACAACTATTTCAGATGTTTATCCATTTGGCATGTTGACAAATTATGAACTTCAAATGCTAGGTACATTAAGGGACTAAAATAACCTTGCTGTCAGAGTCAGAGATAAACAGCAAATGTATATGTAATCATGAATCACTCTGATTGGGTTATATCTACTCTCTTTTCCAGACTTACCACCAATAAGATTAGGTTTGTAATACAAGTGGTAGGAGCAAGTAATATAGAATGAATCTCATTCCATATGGCACTTGGGTTTACTGAAATGCAGACAGCAACAAGCAACTGAAACACCTACAATATTAGATTTATCGGGTAAGTTACCTGAAAGTGAGAACTGGTGATACAATGAGCAATTCGCGAAACAATGGTACCATACATTTCTGGAATTCTGCTTGGCTGGTAGACTCCAAGATCTCTTCAATCTCACTGAGAAACATCACTTCCTTCTGACAATTTGTTATTGGCCAATATCTTAACAAACCAATAATCACCGAGCTTGCAAGCTTTGGGTCCTTTTCTATAAACTGTGTCACACAGTAGGTCAACTGCTGAAGATAAACACCAACAGATTTTGGTTTGTGTAAAGGAAGCAGAACTCTCCAAAGAAAGATCTTGTGTTCTTCTTTCAGAGGCAATGCAAAGCCACTAATGACGCTGCCAAAGACCTCCAGCAGCTCTGCAATCCCATTGTGCCGATCAGTCTCAAAGACAAACTGGTAGAATATATTGCTCACTGCTTTGCGAATGAAAGGACGGTGTACCATGAACTTCCCATAGACCCTGTGCAGAATAGTTTTCAAACAATCCCTTTCTCTTGGATCCTCAGAGTCAAGAAGATTAAGGGAGCTTCACAATGAATGAGTGATCAAAGTGCTTCTTCCCTATCTTTGCATCCAAGGACGATGATCCGATAAATTTCAGTAGCAGCTCATAAACAAGCTGCAGATGGCACCACGCAGGATCAAACATCGGCTCGTCCTCGTCACCCTCACCGCCACCTGATGAGCCAGACCTGCAGTTTGGAGGGAACGCCCGGAACAGGTTGATGGCACACATCCTAGAGCAGGCCGCGATGGCTGCCTCCGAGAAGCGAGAGCTGGTCGACTCGACAAACTCTATAAGATCCAGCAATGCCTGCCTCTTGATATCCTTCTCCACTGTACTCTTGTTGGGGTCGGAGAAATCAAAGACGACACAGCACAGGCTGAGCTTGCTCACAAACAGGTTCTGCTTCTCCGAGTTGGGGACATCCTTGAACGAGACCAGCGGCTCAATACCAGCCACAACACTGGACGGGAAGACGGCGGATGACATGCGCCGGATGGCTGAAGCCGGGCGGCCAGGCGGGACGCTCCCGCAGCTGCTCGTGCGCTGTATCCCGGCGCCGCCATTGCTGCACTGGCCTGAGTCCCCGGAGCCCGACGACTTCCGGGGCAGCTTGCTGAGGAACTGCTTCCACATCTCTTCCACAAAAACCTTGATGGGGCCGTCACACCAACACCATGCCAACAGTGAACCTTTTACCACTAAAACACACACCCCAACACAAGCACAAGAATGGAGCAAGAACCAGGAATCACTCGCCAAAAGATATATCTATCTATAGCTTTCTGTCTACTGCGACAGCAAGACTCCTCCGAGGAAACAAGCTTAGATTTCTGGCACAACCCGGAGAAATGCAGCTAAATCTGGCCCTCGCCGTCTGCTGCAAAGCAATCCAAGAAAAAACCCACCAGAGTTGAACAGACTCGCCTTGAACACCGAGAAGAGGATGTGAAAATAGCAGCAGCCGCCAATCTGGAGCAGCTAGAGCCAAGGGAGACGTCGCCAGCCACGGACGGCTGTGCTTGGCTCGGATCTGACGCTCCAGGCCACGCGCTCGCCGGATCCAGACGGCGCGCCGCGGCAGGTGAGAGAAGCGGAGACGAGAGCTAGCGCAGGACGACGGCGGGCATGGGAGGCATTGGGAACCGGATCGAAATCTGCAGCGCCTCGCTTTGTCCGCTTCTCGGAGAGAGGGAGGAGAGGCAGTGGAGGAGGAGGAGGAGGAGGGGGACCGAGCAGTGAGATGGGTAGGCGAAGGAGGGGCCTGTTTGCTGTTTCTTGCAGCGAATGCTTTGTTTATCACGGGAAAATGTACGGACACACAAGCAATTAAGCGACCGTCAGCGATGTACGGCTCACGAGGCCCGTGCTTTGCTCTGCTGCTGATGGAGAGAAGGAAGGAAATCATCATCATGGCCCAAATCCGGGGGCTTTTTTAAAGCGGAGATCCTGGCTTTACTTCGAAATTACTGCAGCTTTGTCGACGATTAAACGGGCCGTAATTGCGCAGTAACGCAGGGGGCCATGTGCAAATCGCAGGCTTTAATCGCCCGGCCCGGTCCGGCGCCCTCGTCCTTGGGTCTCAGTGGGCACGGGCACGCACGGGATGACGACGGGACCGGCCGCCGGCCAGCCGATCGGGCGCTTTAATTCGAAGTGGTCACGGGCGGGGAGATCTCGGCCCGTCCGTCCGTCCGTCGGATGCGGGGACGGAGGGGCCAGATCTCACTCAGATGGGGCGCCCGGCCGCGTCCCGTGACCTCAGCACCTCAGCGTCAGTGAGCGAGCGGCGCACGGCCGGGCGGTGGGGCACCGGCGGGAGGGTGAGTGAGTGACGACGGCACGGGTACTCACTCGCCGGACCAGCACCGTACCGTCCGGCCGTGCGGTGCGGTGAGGCTCCGTCGCTGTCGCGCCGCAGGGAGGCTGCCGGCCGACGAGACTCTGGTTGGCCGCGGGCTAGGCGTCGGGGGCGTGGCGTGGTGTGGGTGCGTGTGCGTGTCAGCAGACACTCGGCATGTGCGGTGGTGGCCTGATGGTCCGCCACGGCGGCCCACCGCGCCCATCCGTGCCTGACGCGTCATCAACACACGGTGCGATCCCGATCCTGCTGGCTCTGACAGTTGGGCATATGGGTGCATTGGCATGGAATGCAAGCAAACACAACACTGCGTCAGTGGTAAACTCATACAGAAAACATCCACGAGAGGCCAACGAACCAAGCTACGGTAATTCTACAGAAAACATTCACGACAACGTGACAAGGAAAAAAAAAACTGTGAGCTGAAACACGAGCTGCTCCGGCAATTCTTCAGTTCTGACCGACTTGGCTACGGTCAGGTCCATCCATGATGCACGCATTCACGCCCGGTACTGTGACGGATGAATGAGTGATTTGAACGCACATTGCCGTCATTGGCGCGCCATGGATGGACCATGGTCCCTGCTCTGGATGCGCGCTACGAGACACAGTGCCTTTAGTTCTTTGTATGACTTGTTTTTACAAACCAATGAGCGAGCCTTTATTCATCAAGAACAGTTGCATAGTGTATCAAAACCTTAAGAATAAAACTAGGAAATACAACTATCTTTAGTTTGCATAGCTCACCTGGTTAGCTCATGTGTCGTCTAGTTTGCATCCTGGCTGCAGTGCTCGATGGAGATACCCTGAGACACGTTCCGAATTACGTTTTGCACTCATATACGCAAACAACATCCGAGTTAGCGAGAAGCCTTTGCTTGTTATTTTTCCACAACTTACATGCAATTGGATTAGAAAATTAATTGGTGGCATTAAATATGTTGCGCTAGCATTAATCTCCCTCCTTAAGAAAGTAGTATTATGGCAGGCCAAGTAAAGTTCATTAAATGTTGTTGGAGCGCAGAGTGAGGAGAGAGAGAGAGAAGCGGGTACATGTAAAACGGCAGAACTGAACACAAAAACCAAAAAATTATGTGAGATAAACAAGTGAAATTTGTATTAATTAGAAAAGAAATAACTATTGTATAGGTGAAATGGGAGAAAATTTGTAAGGAACCTTACAACCCAGGTTTCTTTGGCAGTATTATAATACTTTTTCTCTCAACGCGAAAAACTTCCGTCATGGGTGCATCCACTAGATGAGAGACAAAGCTTAATTCTTAGTCGTTCTCGCAAAAAAAAAAACATGCCGAGTAAATATATGGTTTGAGTAAAAAAAGAATCGATTCCTATTTGAATTTCTGTTGGCCTAGCTATGTTCAGTTAGTCTCGAGTGGTGAAGAATCGGTTTACCAGCTCGCACATCACCACATGATTCAACCACTTGAGAAAGCCTTATAATGTAGAGAACGCCTGGGGAAGAAAACATTATTATAGCTCGAATGATTTCTAAAAGTTATTTTAGAAAATATCATGAAAATATATGAGAATATGCAGCTAAAAGGACAATGCATACTATATTTTGCTGAAACATCATCGTGAGAACGGGTAGAGTAACGCAAATTAATAAAGCACATTCGGACTTCACCAATCCATGGTTGAAACCGCTTCAAATGCATCGGCAAAAAAAAAAGAAAAAATGAGGGGGAGAGCGAAGTGGCTGCATTGTTGGATCCTAACTGTGCGTATAGAGTAGTCGGCCCAGGCCCCAGACCAGCAAGGTATTTTATTCTGGAACAGGCCCAATAAGTAGCCCATTTGTACTTTCAAAACGATAGCCAAGGCCCATTTTCTAGCTGTTTTCAACTGGTAAAACCCGAAACAAAAAAGGGACGCCGTTGCCGGGGATCGAACCCGGGTCACCCGCGTGACAGGCGGGAATACTCACCACTATACTACAACGACTTAGTGGATGTTAGGTTATGGCCATATCTACATGACTTTGTACAAACAACCATGGTCTTTGTGTCTTGAGCTACCGTGCTCTTTCTAATTAATACAGGGGCTCGTTTTGTTTCACGTTTTGCAATGCTTTTTAGTAATTTTTGGATTGTTCAGCAAGCAGATATATAATTTATTTATGCAATATATTATCAAATGAAATGACCAGGGAATTTTCCTTTCTCAACTACCCACGGTTATCACAAAACCATGTCCAACCAGTACACCACCGGTACACAGGCATCACAAAAACAAGCAGAAGGGCATAATAGTCTTTTCCCATCTCTGATAGACGGTGTTAGTTCATGTTCCGTCTAAAATGGCATAGAGGTGCAAGTCAAAAAAATGTCGTGGCGTGTAGGTTCAAACAAAATTTCTAGTGAATAGCACGGGTTAAGTGCATTTTACGTAATGGCACACAGGTGAAGCTCACCATCAGCAGAAGAGCACACGTGAAACAAAACGAGCACATCGGTGGACTGCTGCTCGTCAGGCAGAAGCAGGCCTGGACCTCCCACAGACGACAGCCGTAGCCCGTAGCGTGCCGGCAACGCCCAGCTACTCTCCCTACTCGCAGCCGCAGGCGCGCACAGCGGAGCACGCGCCGCCGCCGCGGCCGGCATGGAGGCAGCCCCAGCGTTGAGTTGTCGTACTGTACGTGACAGCACGCGGCCGCCCCCGCCCACCGCCCGCGTGCCGGCCCATGCCCATATGCCCATCGATGCCCGTCGGCTCTGCCCCGCCCGCCGCACGCGCGCTACGCCTGCCGAGGTGTGCCGCGCCGCGCGCGGCCCGTAGCACTGCACCAGCCGCCGGACCCCCGTCCCGTCCCGTCCCGTCGCGCGGCCTGTGACGGCCAGCCATGACATGCTCTGCGCGGCTGCGGCTGCGGCTGCGGCTGTGACTGTGACTGGCGCGCTGTGGGCACAGGGCACCGCAGCATCTGGCGGATCACACGTCGCGTCCGCGCTGCCTGCCACAGCCAGCCACCACTCTGACGCCCGCGTCCCATCCATGCCGCCACGCTGCAAGCCTGCATCTCTCTCCTCCATTCCTCCGACTTTTTTTTTTACTCGCGCACCGCAGTGTACGCCGCCCGGTTTTGGGGCCATTCAAATCACGGCACCCCGGATGAACAAATGCCTCCTCGACCGTTCCATTGCAAGTGGTATTTTTACTGTGCCTCCGGCTGACGTGATACTAGTACTCTTCTCGGTGTGCCTCCAGCAACGCGTACGTATCCGTTCCTTCCTTGATCATAGCTGGTCGGTCTGCTGCGGGGCCAACGGAGTCCATGTTTCATGCCCGTTGTGCCTGCTGCGGGGTGCAGAACTGCAGGCGCAGCGGAGGAGGAGTACGTAGCGGAGACGGCAGCCAGAGCCAGGAGCGGCCCAGCGGGCACGGCCATCGTGCGTCTCCTTCCCGGTCCCGGCAGCCAGGCCGCCGAAGCGCTCCACGGCCTGCCGCGCATTTGTTGCGGCACCGACCGATCCTTCCTGTTCCTCCATTAAAGCCTTGCCCGTGTGTGTGAACCGTTGACTCTGCTCAAAGAGAGCCACGCCACGCGCGCCCATGGCCATGCATGCAATGCAAGCACGCAGACGCAGGGCAGCAGCAGGATCTTTTCTGGGATACACTGCACAGTACACACTCGGTGCTGAACAGCGCCAACATGGACACGACACAGGCTATGATGTATCCAGCACGCTACTATAGCTACTCGTAGCAGCTAAAGCCGGCGACGGCGAAGGCGACGGCCGTGCCCGTGCCTGGAGCGGAGCGGGCTCTGTATAACTGCATTCGACAGGAGCAGGAGTGCAGGATGTGCAGGACCTAGCGGCGTGGACGTGTGCGACCGCTAGCACAAGAAACATGGGATACCTACCTTTGCTTAAATAGGACATACGGAGTTGGAGTAGTATACTGTATACTACTAGTAGTAAAGTAGAGTAGAATAGCATACACTCTGCCGCGTAATTTCATACTATACTTATATATGGGGTGTGACAAACCAAACTGTTATTGTTTTGCTGTGAGAGAATAATATTATAGCATGCATGAAGAGCTGGGCTGATGAGTTCAAGCGAACAAGAAAAAGTTGTTGTTTGTACTACCACATGTAATTTTGTCGTTATTTGACTATAACTCCCTAATTCGTACTGTATATCATAGTTCATACATGTACCTGCCGGAGAGGAAAAGAATCTTCACGGTCAAAGACAGTAGAACTCAACTAGAGCGAGCGAAAGCATGCACGGATGATCGAGCAGTATTCAGCAGGATGAGCTATCTAGCGTTTGTTTCTCCGGTCGTATACACGATCTATATATAGTTCAATCTATATATAGTTCAACTTGAGATTGTCACGGGCTTTTTTGGTGTTGAGTTTTTTATTATTATTATTATTGGGCTTGGCTTGTGGGTTGTTAGGAGTAGGGTCTCTTGCCCCTCGTCTTTCTTGCTTTCCGGTAGTGATAGGTTGGCGCCAGAAACTAGTTGGTTACCGTTAGATCTTGTTATCTTGTTTGAACTTTCACCGCTTAATAAAAACGCAACAATGTGATTAAAAAAAAGTTTGGCAACGACATATAAATGAGCACTTTGAATAGTTAGCCAACGCTAGCTCAACTTGAGGTACATTATAAATAAGCACTTTGAATAGTTAGCAAGGTATTTAGCTAGGCGGCATGCACTGATCAACAAGCTGTTGTTGAGAACTTGAGATGGGCACAACCGTACGTCTGGCTCGTCAGCAAGCACCGTACTAGTACACCGTATGCTGTTGCCACGCTAGTATAGGTTGGAATAGGTATATAGGCAGATGCTTCCAAACAAAGACGCTGCTCCGTGCGTGCCGTCGCGTAGCGCCCCAAGCGGATCACCAACAAGGCCCGGGGCCTACTGCGTGGCCGGCCGGCCGTCGCTCCGTGAGTTAGTGGTGTCAAGCATCAGTCTCGATCCCTCCCTCCGATCCATCGTCGTGCATGTCGTCCATCCTCCATCGTCTGCTGGCCGGCCAGCACCCTGCCAAGTGCGATTGAGGAGCGTCAATCCGCCGTCAAATCGGCGGGAAAAGATGGGAATAATCCCAGTCCATGTCCATGGAACGAACGCTTCTTCTCCTGCGTGCAGTATGGCCGCACTAGCTTGTAATCCAGTTTGGCATTTTCACTACACCACCGTCGCTCGCATTGTCGCAACAACAGAAGGATTTTTACATGTATTCCATGGAGAGATGAATCGACGACCAAAGCACGGCACGAGGAGTGGGTAGGCAGGCGGACAGGGCAAAAGGCCGGACAGGATAACAACAGGACACTGGCGGGCACGGCCTTGTGGTGTGGTGGCTCCGTGGCGGGCTGCTGCTTCAAGGGCCATTGCGAGCACCAGGCACAGGGAGCACCATGGGCAACGACAGCGAGTGGTGTCACAGCGATTAAAAGCAAAAGCGAAAAGCGGCAGCAGGGTGAGGAGAGGGACGGCCAGGCCAGGGGAGAGCAGAGCACGGGCGTCGCCATGCCAATGCCAATGCCATGCCATGCATGCACGAGCTCGGGCAGAGAGCAGAGGACAGCAGGCAGGACCGGACCCTGCGCAGCCGCTGAATATTCCCTGCACCAGCCATTAACCGCCAGAGTTCAGAGGAGGCAACGACAAAGCGCGGCGACGAAGCCACAGTAACCACCACGGCACCACAACACTCTACAGTAGTGTGCATCGCGCCGTTGCCTTGTGCCCTTGCCGCCCATTTCGCCCACTTGCCTTGCCTTGCCTCCCGGGGCGGCCCCCTGTCCGCCCTGCCTTCCTGTCGTTGCCCGTCGCCTACTACTCGCCGCCCGCCGGCGCCGTCTCCTAGCGTCGTCTACACTGTGCCGTCTGCTGAGTGCTGTGCCTCTCTCTTTCTCTCTCTGCCATTGGCATTGGCATGCTGTCAACTGCCATGGCCTGTGATCTGTGGTGGACCATGGAGGGCATGGAGAGCGATGAAGACACAAAGGGAAGAGAAGCGAGGCAGAGGAGAGGTGTACTGTAGGGATGAATGCGCGTCGCGTTGAAGCCTGAATCTGAATCAATGCATCCCCGACCAGACGGATTGCGGTCGGTACACGCATTGCCTAGTAGGAGTAGTACTAGTGTGGCCACAGTAGATGCCTCCATCGTCAGGATTCAGAATTCTGAGCTGTGTCCTTTGTGTGTGGCTGTGGGTACGAGGGTTGTTTTCTCTTTCCTTTCTTTTCTTTTACTCTTTTACTATTTTGTTACCTTTTCAGGGTTAGTTCATTTTACGAGACATAAATTACCGTTCAAATAGTGCTAATACATTGTTATAATTATGAAATACGGGTTTGATAAGAAAAAATATTGAAAGGAGGTGAGAGTTTAGGCTTTAGCGCTTTTTTTTTACTCCCAGCTTCACAGTCGTTCTACACCTGATTCTACTTCTACACCTGCAGCTCAGCTCGAACTGAACATGAATGAATGCACAATAGTTTTTTTGAGAAAATGTCTGCATCATCTAGAACACACCTCTCTATATGAATCTGAGAGCGGACTCATGAACGACAGAAAGCAAGAACATGTCAGACTAGAGCCGATGCACCCATACGAAGACAGAAAACCAACATAAAAAAAATTCTAACAGGGAACAGAGTGCAGAATCAGAGACTACAGGCATTACAAAATGTGGTGACTGCTGCATTCCAAACATAAACATAATATACTGCCTCAAACAACATTGTTATTACATCGAGATTCAGAGGACAACTTGAGACGTTTCTTGGCACTGCATGCCATGCCAACGCAGCGAGTAGCCAGCCAAGAACGACATCCCCGTTTGGACGCATCCTCTCAAAATAGCAGTAATAATAAAGAAGCAGAGGAGGAGAAGAAAGGAAGAAAATGGCAAATGATATAGCTAGGAAATCTAAATTAGTAGTACTAGTAGAGTAGCTGCTAGTAGTTAAGATACCTAGAGATATTTTATATATATCTCGGACCATCAAGCCTCAATTCCCCACAAAAGCTCAGACCATCTGCATCGTCGTCTTCCTCCTCGTGCTCATCACGTACTCAGCTCATGGATCGAGCACCGAGAGTTTCAGCCGGCAGGCAGTGGGAGCCAAAGGTGCACGCCCTTCTCCTATCTGTGCGGGTGCGGCCTTCTCCATCCAGCCGCACCTTTCCTCTGTCGCCGCCGCTCATTGGCCAGCTACTACTGCTCCGTCTAGAGCTCGCCGTGATCTCCATTCCGGCAAGGAGAGTGCCTGAGGAGGAAGAACAATCTAAGCTAGGCAAGCTGTGGTCGAGAGAGCCGAGCTTGGTGGGAGGATGGGACTGTCGGAGGGGAGGGAGGAGAGGCCTGCAACTGGCAAGAGGGAGGAGTAGAAGAGACTGAAGAAGACGAGAGGTGCTTATATACAAAGCCCCTCCTCACATGGGTGGCAATGCAAGGGGCAGATAGTGAATTGGATGGGTGGAGAAAGCGATGGGGTTTAACAATGGTTTGTGGCCTTGTGGAAAGGAAGAAGCATGGAGAATGGGAAGCATGTTTGTGGGGAACGCAAAACGCACTTGCACGGCTTTCAAGGCATGTTGGGGGCGGTAAACAAGGGAAGAATAAAATGTGCAGGAGGCACTTGCACGGTTGTGGATCACACACTGAGCTGAGCCTGAGCAGAAGCCAGCAACAATGCAAGCAAAGCACACTGATTACTGCCACTGAAGCGGTGGCCCATGCCGAGGGAGGCATGTGGTGTTGGTGCAGGGAGAAATGGACCTTACATGGAGATGGAGATGGAGAATGAGAGAGCAGGGGGAAAGGGGTGGAATGGGCTTTCTGTTTGACTGCCTTGTCGAGCTGCCTCCTCTCCCTCTCCCTCTGCTCTGCACCTCCACCTCCTCCTCTTTGCCATGCTTTTCTAGAAGCCAGCAACAATGCAAGCAAAGGACGACATGCACTACAGCTACAAATATTGCATTGCAATTGCTTGCATTGGTGTGTGTAGTGTACTATACTCCGTAGTGTGTAGGGCTTCTTTGCAGGTCTCGGGAGGAGAGACGACAAAACAATGGGCTGCTGCCATGCATGCATGATCCACAGCTCACACAGTCACAGCTGCTTGTTGCTTCAGAAAGAAGAAGACGAATGGAGAAACTGATGAACGCCTGTGACTGATGTTTCATCCATCGCTTGCATTGCATACATACATGCAGAGATTAGTAAAGAAAAACGATCAAGTTGCATTTGCGAAACACGCGATCGAGTTGAAGATAGCGTGCATCCAGCAATGCATAATAACACAGGTGGTCACAGTGAGATCGAGAGTCATTTTGAGATACAGATATCTACGCATTCAAATGTTGAATTGGATGGACCATTACATACGGAGAATTACTGCAGGACTGAAGAGCGAGCAGTCCCTATCAGTGGCTTCAGCTGGTGGTCAAGTTCGATAGATTCTCCTCTCACTCAGACTCTCAAGGCTGGCCGTGGCCGTGGCTTTGGCTGGTGGCTGCTGCTAGTGCTGCTGGCCACTGAACGTGTACGTCCTCTTGTCATTCAGGGTAGGTGATCGACTTTAGGCTGCATGCATGCAGAGCATGGCCGCATGACGGGAAAAGAGACATGGTTTTTCAGCTAGCAGCCAGCACAAAAACAAAAGGGGAGGCTTCCTTACCTTTGTTGTTTCCAACACTTGTTTCTTTCTTGGATGGGAGAAGCAGAAGCATGCTACATACATGCATGGTGGTTCAAAAGAAAAACAGACGCAGGGTACTGTAACAAGGCCACAACCACATCCAAAGGGGTACCCGTTGAAATGAAGAAGGATGAGTGAATGGAAAACAACAACATATGTTGTTTTTGAAAGTCAGACCTCCTGCCATTGCGTTAATTAAAAACAACAATTGTTGCTTTGAGATACGTATTTGAACGAGAAATTAAAACAACTTAGCAGATAAGTTAGTATAGTAGAAGGAAAACGTAACGATGACAGCAGTGTTTATAGATAGATATGATAATTGAGAGCCTTTTTGTGCTCAACTCATTCATGATCGGCAAAATCTGTGTACCGAAAGGTATTCATCATACCTGTCTGCCACGCTCCTCACCATCCATCGCCTGTCTTTTCGTCACGGCTGCGTTACGTTGCTGTCAGCTGCAGAACGAGCTGCTGGTTGGTACTCGTTCGATCCCGATTCTGCATGCTAAACTAAAGCGGCGCAAACGTGAAGCCAACGTTCGGAACCGGCCGGCCCCTAGCCTTTTCTAGCTCGGCGGTGGTGGACCGGTGGTGGACCGCCGCCGCGCCGACGTCGACCACACCACGTACTAGGAACGCGCCGCGACGAACGAGCGGTCACACACAGCTGCCTGCGTGCGATCCATGCACTAGTGCTGGCCGGACTACTCGTGGTGGTGCTTTGCATGCTCCTGTCGTCCACGCCTTGGACATACGTCAGGAGCACGTAATTCGCTTTTGGTTGGTTGGTTGGTTGCATTATATTGCGGCTCCATCCATGCATTCTCTTGGAAGCAAAGGCCGGGCAACGCAGGGCGGTCCGGCCGCGCGGCGTGTCGTGGCAGGTGTGTGTGTGTGTGTGGGGCTTTTCTCCGTTCTGGAATAAGAAAAGCGAGCGGGGGGCCGTGCGCGCGGGCGTACGGCGGCGGTGGAATCGGCGACGCGCGCACCGGCGGCGGCGGACGAGGAAAGAAAAAGCAGGCGGTGCTCGGCGCGAGGGGGAGGGAGGTGGCGCGAGAAGAGAAGCCGAGAACATGGGCAGCGGCCAGCGGGGAGGGCAATATAATAAGGCCAATCATTGGGCACTCAACCGCGGTCCACGTCCGCGGCCCAGCGTTGCCGGCCCGGAGCGCGACACGGCGAGCGGCGCGTGCGGGCGGGGCCCGTCGCGTTGGTCGCTCCGCCCCGCGAGGCCGAGGGCGCGCACGCGCGCGTGGAGGGCACTGGGGACACCCACCCGGCCTCGCTCTGGGCCGGCTTTGGTGGGCGGTGGGGAGCGCCCGTGCCCGGCCGTGATCTCGCCACTGTTGGTGATGGGAGTGGTCCGTGTCCGTCCCCTCCACCACGTCGCTCTGCCTCTGCCCGTGCCGTGCCGAGCGCGCGGGTCGCGGGGCAACAACTCGGCACGCGCGTCCAGGAGCAAGTAAACCCACCAGCTTCTCCGGAGTCGCCGGGAAACCAACGGAGCGGGGCGGCGGCACACGAATCGCGTACGCTGCAAGCCAAGCCTACCCTGCCTGCAAAGTGCGCGCGTGCGTGCGTGTGCGTTTCTTTAGACGAGCCGCAAGCAAGGCTGCAAAAATCTCCACGTACGACCGCCATTAAACTCGACATTATTTGATCTTTGCTCCGTAAACATTTATTTGCTAGTAGATGCTCCTGCTCCCTTCAAAGTTGTACGTAGGATTCACTGAGACGTACAAAACAATTTTCATATGTATCAAAAGATTATGGCCTCGCCGATTCACCTGGATAGAAGTGTTGTACCAATTGACAATGATAAAAAACTCGGTCGGCCCACCGGCATTGTTCTTAAAAAAAACCTCGGTTTCTCCGGTCGAGCAAAACAATTGTTCTAGCCCATGGGTACTACGATCCTCAATCCATTTGGAAAGATCGGGGCGGAATTACACGTGAACCCATGAGCCGGTATACCAACTAGAGCCCCGGGCGGTATACCAACCGGCCCATAGTTCGATCCATACGAGCGAAGCTCTTAACTAGTGCTTTGGCACAATGGGACGACGAGATTTTTTTTTTAGCCGAAATTCACTCACACGATTCGAACTCAAGACACGTGAAGTGCCACTTGAGTATCCTAACCACTGGCTATGACCTCTTTGGCTCAATTGACAATGATACTGTTTGTTTCAAATTACAAGTCATTTTGATTTTTTTTAGTTTGTCTATTTTGCTATGTACCTTGACATAATGTACTAAAAAGTTAAAACGATTTATATAATTTAAAATGATGAGAGTAGTAGTATATTTTTTTCATAAAAACATATCGTTCCTGAGCCGGTGACTCTGTCTGCACGCAGCACGCCCAGCAAAGCTGCACACATGCACAGGTTTGTTCACTTGTGTGAAAACTATTGGCGGGCCGGATTCTGCCCGATGCATTGCTGCTGGACGGCCCAACGACGGGTACACCACAGCCGACCACCGCATGTCAGCATTGCTTGACGGCCTACAAGGAAAGCAGGTTAAACAGCTGATGATGATTAGTGCCACATTGCTGATGATGATTAGTGCCACATTGTGCAGCTGCTAGAGATGAGGTTATGGGGTCTGCTATAAGATGAAGGGCAGAGCCGCATTATCAAATCACGCAGCTGCGTGACGAGCACAAAGCGAACTCCTTCTTTCGCCTTTTACTAAAGAATACCGTGTGCTCATCACAATTAGCAGCATACCCTAATTTTTTGAGGGGTGTTCTCCTAATAGGAGGACCCCAATAAATGAATTCAATTTGTTTTCAAAATTAACAAATGATTTAATTTGTTTTCAAAATTGATGATAGGAACTGTCTTCAAAATTTAGCGTCAGGCCTCAACAAGTTTTCAAAAACACTCCTTAAATAGGAGGGCCCATAAATTCAATTTGTTTTCAAAATTGAATTCCAAAAGCTTAATAAGACAAACTATTTCAAATTAGAGTAAAAGTCCATTTTTGGCCATCAAACTTTTTAGCGAAGTCCAAGAATGACCATCGAACTCCAAAACCGGGTATCTTTGACCATCTAACTCTTAAAACCGTTCACAATTTGGCCATCGGTGGTTTTGATGGGTGGTTTTAATGTTTTATTTACAATTTAGTCCTCAAATCAATGGAAATTGTTATTTATATTCAGCAAAATGAATGTCGACTCGGTCGGAGTCGCCCGAAATAAGCGGAGTGGCTGAATATTTAATAATTATTTAGCTTTATTATTATCATTATTATAATTAATAGATTAAATTAAAAGTGAGTTAGAGAAAGACTAATGGGCCCTGTCCGTTAGCAATTGTAAAACCCTCATATAAATATGGGGGCAACTATCGTGAGACAATCAAGAAGAAAATAATTAAGTTTTTACCTTGCCTCTCTAGCTTCAGCCGCCGCCGCCGAGCCCTCGCCCTATGCTGCCGCGCCGCCGCCGCCGCGCTTCTTGTAGCGTCTGCGCCCGCGCCGCCGATGCCATCGCGCCGCCGCCGAGCTCCTCGAACGCCTCGTCATCTCCTTCGTCTTCCCCCCGCGTTGGCCGGAAAACGGGTCGTGACAATGAATCAAGAACTTGTGTTGGTGGATGCAATCGGTTGGTTGCTTTCCGTCGATGTCGAATGAAAAATTTGTTAGCTACATGAATTAATATTAATAAATATGTATTTTAGGCTGGACCTTTTTACCTGATAGCTATGCAAGGTTCATCCATAAAACATGTTCTCTCACGCTATTTTAAATCAGTTCACTAAAAAAAACTATGTTTTTGTCTCGCTATTTTAAAGCTTTTATTATTATTTTATCTCGGAGATGTTGTTGTCCCACGGCCTCCTCCCCATCGCGCACACCCTCTCAGCCTCTCTCCCGGGCATGCGGCTGCCTCGCAGTCAGCCGCTGCACTGCACGGGTACGTCATGAAGCTGGTGCTCTCCAGCAAACCGCACCTAACCACCGCACTGCTAGGCATGTACGCGGCGGCGCGCGGCGCTGTTCGACGGGATGCTGCTGGACCCGCATGTGGTGACGACGATGTTGTCCTGCTAAGCAAGTTGGGCCTCCTCTCATAACGCGCGCAGCCTGTTCGACAGGTTGCGCTGTAAGGACCTCATTTGCCGGAACACCATGATGGACGGGTACATGCGGCACGGGCGGCCCAGCGAGGCGCGCTGCGGCTGTTCCGCAGATGCTGAGGTCAGGAGTGGAGGGCGACGAGGTGTTGGTGGTGCCGGCGCTCCCCGCGGTGGCGCAGCTGGGCAAGGCGGAGTCCAGGATCTAAGGACTAAATTATAAATAAAAACATTAAAACCACCCATCCAAACCGTCTGATGGCCAATTGTGAACGGTTTTAAGAGTTAGAAGGTCAAAGATACTTGATTTTAGAGTTCGATGGCCGTTCTTAGACTTCGCCAAAAGTTCGATGGCCAAAAATGGGCTTTACTCTTCAAATTATGTTATGGTAGCATTGACACTACTAGATTGAAGCGTGGACAATGGATAGAGTACAATATACCAGAACGGAACTAGGAGGAATAATTCACAACAACGATAGAATGCAAGGTTGCAAACAATCTTATTCGCACAATCATTGACCCGTAATCGTGTCATCACTAACTGGAGAAGTTACAGCAAACCAGGCCCAGTTTTTTACTTTACAATCAATAACAGTGCCATGAGTACATAGACAGCACGCCTCATTTACTGAAACAACAAAAGCTCCTTTCATTGTGCAAAATCATAAGATATACCAGCATAACATTACTATGTCACATCTTAACATTAAGTGCTAATGGCTAATATTAAGATTTTCCATCTCCTTCACCACATCATCATCTAACTTGGCCTGTAGAGATCCAATGCACTTTTCAAATCCTTCAAGGGCTGCAAAGGTGCTCTCAGGTGAGCCGCCAAGGCTCCCTATTTCCTTGCGCATCCCAATGATGCCATTGTACAGTCTCTTTATAGCGAGCTTCATCTCAGATGAGTCTTGTGGTGGGTATACAGAAGCCCCAAGATCATTGACCTGGTCGGCAATCTCCTTGCAGTGGCTCAGCAATTTTTCCATTGGCTCAACTTTGTCCTCATTAACCCCATCTTTGTTACCAGAGCTCTTGAGCAAACCAGTAATGAAACGAATTGCCTCTTTAACTACAACCAGGGAATCAGATGCCACAGTAATAACCAACTTGGCAACAGCAGCCTCTTCCTCAGTGAAATCATCATCATCATCAAGATCAAGATCAGATATCTCATCTCTATCAGAACAACTAGCTGTGTCAACAACACCACTGGAAGACTTCTCAGCAGTACTATCACCAGAATCACCAATAGGGAGCTCATTCATTTCCCGGAGAACATCTTTCAGATACACGCCTATCTTGGTCATGGCTCGTCCAATGGCAATACAGTTTGATGTAGGCACCTTCTTGAGAGCAGCACAGGCTTCCCATACAGTTCCGGTGACCTGGGGTACAGTTGTGTTGCGGTCAGGACTGTGAGATTCTGCATTAGATTGAAAACAAGGACATGTTAGCCCAATTAAAAATCTTCTGAGCGATCAAATCAAAATGGCTTCATGGTGAAAGTAATAGATTGCATGTTTGTTGCTATTTCAGATGTACTTTACTATTTATCCACTCGAGGACTAGAATCACAATACGACACAACCAACAAAGTTAAAATGTCAAATGTTTTCCCCTCACTTCAAATATGTGGAATTTAAATCAGCAATTTTACTCATGTGACTATTTCTCATCAGATTGCTTTACACAAAATTCTGACTAATTTCTTCTAAATAATAAAAAAAGAAACAGTAGGGACTATCAGAAGGCATGTTACAAACAACAGCACCTCGGCAGGTTTTTTACATACCACAAGCAGAAACAGCATGCTTGAACAATGAGAAGCTGGAGTCAACCACGTTCTTTGCAGAACCACAGATGGACTTGTGAAGAGTAGGCCCAGCACCGACCGTGCTTCCATGGCAAACCAAAAGAAATCCCTGTAGGACGTTGAAATAAGCATCGATGTTCTCCTTGAGGGTCTCTACATCAGGCAAGTCACCACTCCAGAGCATTCCAGCTGCAGCAAAAGACAAGCATCGGCCAACAACATCAATGCCAAGCCGCATCATCAATGGAACAGTATCACTTTACTGCAATCAGATGGACAGTGTATACCAATGACATAAAAGGTAGCTAGAAACAAAGTGCCAAATACCTATAAGGTAACACAGATACTCTCCTACATTCAGCAAAGAGACTATGCACACTCTGGTAACTGCAAAGTGCCAAGTTAATTCCAATACTGGAATCTAGCCTCTTATGGGCGTATTAATTCAGACAGGACTCAATTTCCCTAACCTGTCAAACATCTGAGCTGAAACACACTATGTACACCCAGAGAAATTCTCCATCAATTCAGCTACATACGCATGCTCTGAACAGCTAAGCTCACGAAACTAGCACATGGAATCGGTCAATTTGGACTCACCGACGGTGGCCTGCCTGGAGACCTGGTCGCCGAGCTTAACAACCTCAGACCACTCCGTCCGCACCATGCTCCCCGGAGCCGACTCCGCCATCATCTGACAAAACAAGAGCAAACAAGCGTGTGAACCGCGCCGGCGAGGTTATCGCGTTGGATGGGAGCTGTTCCAGGACCGCCCCTCCGTTGGTCGGGTCGTGCTCGTACGTCGTACCTGGAAGGTGGCACTGATGGTCTGGAGATGCGACTCCAGGAAGCCGGACAGCTCGCCGCCGCCCACCGCTTTCTTCGCTCGTCCTCCTTTCTTCGACATGGCGACGGCTCTTGTGGTGTGTGGCGTTGGGGCTGGGAAGATGAGGGCGGCGCGAGCGGCGAGGAGGAGCCGACGGGGACAGGAGGCGGCGGCGGCGCCGCGCCAGTGGAGGGTTTATTTAGGGCTGGGGACTCTGGACGATGACGATGTTGATGTTGTTGGAGTTGCGTGAGCCGTACGAGACGCATCAAGATTCGTGCGAGTAAACGTTTAGTACTACCAGTTAACACAATATATAGAAGGCCGCAAAACAGGTTTGTTTAGCTCTGTGCCGTACGAATTCGAGCAAGGTTTAAATTTATTTGGATTATGACAAAAACTCTGGAATCATGTTCCTGGTTACCTGGTATTTGCTTGGATTGTTTAGGCATGGTGGCTGTTGCAAATTGCAATGATGGATCAGGCCGTGGCCTGTGTGAGAATATGAGATGTTGTAGACTCTGAATCACCGAACATTTAGGTCGTGTTACAAACTCGCAACGCATATAGGCCACAGCTTTGTCATGGAACTCCAGTTTATCTCACCAACAAAAAAAAATTGATCAAGATTTTTCAGTTTTTTTTTTTTTTTTTTTTTTTTTTTGTAAAAAAAAATTGTAGGATCAAACCATCATGGTCTTCAACTGGACTGGTGAGACAAACTGAATAAATGATACAGCATCCAAGATAGAGACAGGTATTACAGAACTGTGCATAATTGGCCCAGAAGAAGTTTGGAACCCAAATATGCAGTGATCTTGCTTTATTGTTATGAATTATGATGCTGCAGTTATCTCAATTATTCATCAATCTCATGTTGTCTACAGTGATCTATTCGTGACAAACCAAGTAAAGTTCCTGCCAGGAGCAGCAGAAAAATGGTGCTCCACTAAGACGTAAGTTACATCACATATCATATCAAATATGTACAGCACCTATATAAAGATGAAAAAGAAAAGAAAATAAGCGAATTGAAATCATCTGAGATAAGTTCTTGCAATCTATCACATCTGCTTTCTCCTGAATCTTTGGTGACTCCTCCATGACCACGAAAGCAAGAAAATCACAAGTGCAATCCCAACCGAGCTCCAAAATATGATCAGCCAGGTAGGCATTGGGTCATGAAATAGCCCTGCTCAGATTGCTGAATGTCAGGCAAACGATTTGCAGATCATTGCCTTTTTAACATATATCATATTGTATACAGAATTGACAGGTGAAACAGGAAGCTCACCATGCCCAAACTTCATGCAGATAAGCAGCTCCACTATGCATATAGCTAGAGAGAGCCAACAAAAGGCTCCAACCTTCTTCACCGGTTTGCTGTGATGACCAAAACCAGCACCAAATATTAGTACCAAACTAAAAAAAAAAAAAGTTTTAATGCTGGTCATGGGTGCTGCTGCTAACAAATGAATGACACTCTTGGACTAACCTGTCTTGTAAGTAGGAGTTGTACTCGCGGATGGTTGGGATGGCAATCAGCCACCAGAGGATCAGTCTGTAGACGACCAAGGGATTCCTTGGAGGGATCCAAAGGCAAAACTTAAGGAAGAATGTGTTAAGCTCCACGGTCATGAAGACAACGCAGAGGAACAGCACTTGGATGAACCGCAGTGGCCCCATGAAAGGATGCCACTGATCCTTGTCCCACTGAGCAGGGGTGAACTGGCTCAACGATCTTTTCACCTGCCAAATGATGAGAGTAAAATCAGTCGCCGATCTGCACAAATTGCGTAAGTTCTAATATCAATGCAAATGCGAATTCTAGTTCTAAAGTTGCCAATGTTCAGGTACTCCATACGCTCCTGATAAGAACTAACAACACAGTTCAACTATTTCAGTTCGTGTTTATTTATTTATAACCTTGTAATGTCATCGTTTAACTAGAAATATTCCTTCTGAAACAATTTCAAGCTAGTCGATGTTCCGTTTCTTATGATACAATTGTTTTTGTCCTAGGACAATATATGGTCGGGCAAGCCTGATTACAAGTTTGGCTGTCTGAAACAGATGCAACTATTCACATGTGAGTGCAGTTTATAAGATAACAGTGGATGCATAACTGTACGCAGAAAAACAAATTGTGAAGAAAGTTCGGGGCTCAATAATGACAGAGATCAGATTTGGACAGCACAACAGAAATGTGAACAGGGCCACTGGGAAAATATCACATGTTGTCTGGCATCTCACATGCAAGAAGTCAAAGCTAGTTACTTTTGCTCAGTAAACTGCATTACTTTGTTGTCACTTGTCTGTTGGACTATCCTTTGGAAAGTTGCTGTCCATACTCAGAGGAGTATCAATGGCATGTAATTCAGTATGAGAAATATAACGCAAGATCCAAGGGAGATCTGACAAGTACAGATGATCTGGGACTTTGGGCCACGGTTATCAATGAGCAGTAGAAAAGAACCGGCACTTATCTGTAATGCATCATGCTATCACTGTTCTGTTTTACTACTTGTTTCAGACTTCAGCAGTGTCTAAAACATGCATTTTTTTTTAAAAAAATATTTTCCTAGTAAAATGGAAGGAAAATACATGAACATTATGATAACAAGGATGTGACTACTTTGATTTGATGCATTTTAAAAAGAACAGCTATTTAGAAACGAAGGTCATATCTATATAATGATTAAATTATGACAATAGTAACTAGCCATGAAATGGAGGTACCATGCGTCTGTTAAGGTATTGCAGTGAACATACCTTACCCATGATGCTTCGTTGGCGGCTCAGTCCAACCCATTCATACGTTTTGCCATCAAAGTACCGGACTGTGTGCATTCCTGCCCAAATACCTGGATAAAAAATAGCATCATTTCATCTGAAAGCATGGAACTATCATTGATAAACAATGTCACAAATGCCAGCAATTCTTCTTGGACTCCCAAGGCCATGGCATTCAACAAGCTTAAGATGTTGATTTATTCAATAGAGCGTTTACTTTCTAAGCACCAAAGGAGATAACATTAAATATTCTAGTCAAATAATGCGATGTCAGAAGTATGTCAAGATGTATTAGTTTTATTTTCCTTTCTGACTAATGGATACAAATGATAGGATCTGATGCAAAGAAACTGTATAGAATCAAGAAAATGAAGAACATGTCGGCTGCTTAACTCCCCTTATTGCAGACCACATTAATGTAAGCAAGGTAACTGAATGGACGAGACATGAACATTAATTATCTCCAAATATCTCACCAAACCAATTGCAGATCAAGATATCCAAGATAATGCTATCCCACCAGCACTCATTAAAGTTTGGCAACATATGTCTGAACGTTAGCTGCAAAATGTCATAGTAAGCATACTTCCTTGTAAAAAAGATGACAAGAATGGATAGATATATCTTTAATATCTTTAAAGTCCTTTCCAGTAGAGCACTCAGATCTAACCTCCATTAGCTCAAAGCCAATCGACAAGACCCAAAGGAGAAGTTGATTTCGTATCATTACAGCTTTGCCCCACCACCCAAGGATATGGGCAACAACAAATTCATCAAACAATGTCTCCTATACATAGATCAGATAGTCTAGTTTTAATAGAGTAATAGCAAGGATGGCAAGCAGAACATGTGCATCTTCACAGAATAGGAAGGTTCATACAGAAAATCATACATAAATATTTATGAACTTGTTTTTAGGGTTTTCTGGAACATACAAACGGCAATCGGCTCCATAAGATCTCTCCGGCAGTTCTGCATTGGAAAGATAAAAAGCTTATTACCACTAAAAATATTACATTTCTTATGAAACTATTTAATGCAGAAATTTTTACCAACTCCAAGATCAGGGTGAAGGTGTTTCATGAACTGGCGAGCATCGTCACGATTCTGGTAAATGAGCAACAGATAAGAACCAACATGTCCTTTACACTGAGTTCTCAAAACTAATAAAATCATTTGGACAAAAACTAAAAATGATAACAGAATAGTATCTAACTGAAACCCACATGTGGCTAACGCTAACCTGGAAAAGAAGGAAGGTAAGAGCAACCAGGTAAACGACAGCCAGTCCATGTACCAGGCGCCAGACAGCAGGATGGGGCCTAATAAGTATCCTGTGACAAAATTGCCAGGGCAATGAATCAGTATCGTCCAAAAATATCAGCACGTTGATCTATACTGATGTACCACAGTAGATTTATGGGAGCTGAAAATGGCTATGGATTTTGATAAAGCAATACTGTACTTCGATTTATGGGAGCTGAAAATGGCTATAGAATGAACGATTGGTGATGCAACATTGCGGACAGGAAGGTAAGGAGCAGAATATTGCAGCAACTATAAACAGATAGTAAAATATAAATTTATTTGCTACTTTAAAATAATCTCATCCACATATCCACAAAATTACTGTTTCTTCACTGCCAATAGAGCGGAGTAGCATTTTTTTAATGAATGGAAACTAACAGTGCCTGTTTTTATTGATATATAGAAGAAAAATAATAAAGCTGGGTTTACTCATAAAAAATAAGAAGAAAAATACAAGCAGAAAGCCATGAGAAGCTGTCTACAAGAAGAAAAAAGGAAGAAGGAAATTTACTCACGTTGAAGGTGCCTGAAGCGTGCAGTAGGCAAGGAAGACTGCAATCATAGCCCAGACACCCCTGGAAAGTTTCGGTAACAAGATGAGTCAGCATCACTCACTTCTCTCAATCATTGTGCAACGCTGTGAAGGTAAAACAGCTCGAGTCCAAAAGGCAGCATCAGAACCGAATAGTGGCCTGATTATCTTTTTCCGTTTGGAACACATGAAAAAGTGGCATGTTTCTTCTTTTCCTTTCTACTTTTGAAAGTTCAGTGCTGCCTAAACAAGGTCATAAATAAATCCTGAGATGATTCGGTCATATACCTCTTGATGGATGTCACGCTACTGTGAGCAGCAGCACCTTCAGGATCAAGTGCTCCACTTGCCCAGCTGAAAGGGAAGAACAATTGAATGTGAGGTCAGATGTGATGCCACCACCACGAGAAAGCGCAAAGGAAACGCCCCACATTTGGTCAGGACGGTTGGTATGGTATGGTATCCACCGCTGGGCAGCCTACAAGTTAGTTCATGAATTGAGTGTTCCGACCCGTGAGGCACGTCTCTGGGATAGCTTGGGACCGAGGTTAGCCAGCTAATGGTTGTACCTTAGATTCAGGACCAAGCTTAATTGCTTGGTACCTTCCTCGCAAGAAGCAAGACGGTTAAACAAAATTATGTGAAGTGTTGTTTATCTTAGCTTAATGAGCTGAAAATAAACTCAGTTCATGCTTACTAAAGTGTCCAAAGAAAATAGTACGTATGGCTGTTCTGGGAGCAAATTTCAGACTACTTCGTTTTCATGAAAATTTCAGAACAATTTAATTTGTCACGAGATACTTGAGCAGGACTGGCTCTCCACAGCCACTCGTATCCGACGTGCCAATCCATTGATCATCATGCTCCAATTATTCGGTAGCTCGATGCTTTCGAGCATATCCACTAAACTCCAACCCAAAAACTATATTTTCAGGGAAAAAAAACCATACAAGAGAAAACAACAAGCTGAGTGCAGAGAAACCAACAAGCTGAGTGCATGGCTGCATTTCAGGTCTGACACTGTTGCAGCACCTGGTGGTATCCCTCTGGCAGCTCTTGTACTTTGCCCAGGCACAGCACAGGAAGGCCTTTTCGCACCCGTAAAAATTCCAGCCTCGAGTCAAGCGGAGACGTACGAACGCGGTAGCAAAAGGCGACGAAACCAGACAAGGCTCTCCCTCTCCCTCTCGCTGTGCGGGGGAAGCGCGAGGGAGAGAGACAGGAGGAGGAGAATTCGAGGGCGCTTTGCTTACATGAGAAGGCAGGCGCCGACGAGGAGCACCGAGATGGTGTGCGGCTTGTAGAGCCACGCCGTCCATGGGTCGTACTCCTCGCCGCCGCCGCCGCTGGTGTCCGTCACCGGCGGCCTCCTCTCCTCGCCGTGCCGCGGCCGCTGCTTCGCCGCCTCCATGGATGATGGCACCGAGAAGGAAATTAAACAGCCGCCCGCGCCTGCGCCTGTGGCTGTGGCCACGGCACGACGCAGCAGAAACCGCCGCCGGCCGGGAAGCAACACCTGTCAGAGCAGAGAGAGGGAGGCACGCAAACCGCCAAATTAGCAGGCCGCGCACCGAAAAACCAAGTCAACAAACGAAACGAACCGGGGGAAACGGAATCGACGGTGACATGGAGGTGTGGGAGCTGGGATGAGAGGGAGGGGAGGGCAGCGCCGGACGGCGAGGCTGGAGGCGAGAAAAGAGGAGGTGGGGTCCGCGGATCGCCGCCGCCGTTGCACGCACCTGTGCAACAGCGCTAAAAAGGAGACAGCAGGGGAGAGAGAGAAGAGAAGACGCGAGAAGCGCGGCAGGGCGATTCTACTGTTCCTACATGCAAAGGCACATGCGCAACGTACCGGCGGCGAGGGATCGGCGCCGAGGAGCCCGCCCGGGGAAATTGGGATTCCGGCCGTGCGTTCGTGCGGGCGAGGTGATGCCCTCCCTTACACGAATAATATGATTGATCCAATCCAACACCACCACACCACCGGCCGCAATGGAAACGGAATCGACGGTGACGCACGCGCGTGCGCGCGAATTCGGGAATCGCCGGGGACACCGGACACGCACGCACCGCCGCGACGCGAGCCCGGGCCGGGTTGGGGTAGCCTGGTAGGGCGAGGTGGGAGCTGGGATGAGAGGGAGGGCAGCGCCGGACGGCGAGGCTGGAGGCGAGGGGTGGCGGTGGCTTCGTCTTTAAAAGAGGAGGTGGGGGTCCGCGGAGAAAGAGCGACGCCCGCGAGGCTACGCAATTTTTTCCCGAGGCGAGGCGACGAGCTGCCGTTAATCCGCTTGGTTTCGGCTCGATCCATGGGGTTCCGTTCCGTGGTTTCTGCGCGTCTGGCTAGCGTGTCCACGTAGCCGCGACGCGTCCCGGGTGCCGCTGCCGCTGCCGCTGCCGGCTGGGGCTCGGGAACCAGCGGCACGCGGGAAGGAAGGGTGCGCCGTCCCGGTTGCCCGGTGGCGGTGCCCCATGTGTGTGCTGTGGCCCGGACGCTCTGGCTGGCAGGGTCCCGGCTTCCTGGCCGGGCTGGCGTTGGCGCCCCCAGTAGCGGTAGAGGGGGCAGGGTACTACTTCTATTATTCGTCGAGACGCACCAGCTACTTTTGTTTCTTGTATTTGTGTGTTTCTATTCTATTCTACCCAAATCTCCAAACTCCGTGCGATTCACGTATTTGGGGGCTACGGTGGCAGAGCAGAGCAGCGCAGCTGGCTTGCCTTGGATGACTGCTAGGGATATAAACTTTGCCACCCGTGTTCTATGGATTGGGGAACATTGCGGGAACAGTGCAAAGCTGTTACTTGTTGCCTTGTGTGATTCGGTGCACCCGTGTTCTATTCTATGGAGTAGGTGCTTGTGTTGCATGCCCCTTTGGCATCGGGCCGATCGTCAATGAAGGTCTGATCTTGCGTGTTTTGTCCCGTCATGATTTTATTAAAGTTATCATGATATCCCTGATCGTAGTAGGAGTAGTAGCGTTCGTGATTTATTTCGTTTCATATACTGTACATTCTTTTCCTTTGTTGGATTTTCGTATAGTTTGTGGTAGCCAGCCCCTAGATACTAAAATTGGATAATCTAGTCATTTTTGAAAAATTGAAGCGGCTGCAAATAATCCAGGATCTTCGGAACCTTTTTTTCTCTCTTCATATTAAAACAACAGCAGCAGGACACGTACTGTAGTACTGGCGGTGAATGTTGGGTACACCTGAAAAGTAAAAAGCAGTAGTGGTAGTAGTGGAGAGGGTGCAGCACAGCAGAAGAAAGAGAACAGAAACGAACCCCGACAACAGTTACTACCCGCGGGTACAGTAAAACACAAGACAACTAGTACAAGGAGCAGAGAGCGGATCAGCGAGGGGTCGACACGGCGGCGCACGGAGGGAGGGACGGCTCGTGTACGCGCGGGGCAGGGCAGGGCAGGCGAGGCGACAAAGCGCGCCGCTGGCGGCTGGCGTACGATCCGCAGCTTGCCGCGATCGTGGCCGCGCAGCAGTCAACCCCGCACGCACGCCCGCGCCCGCGCCGGCACCACCGAGGTGGCCAGCCTCCGCGGCTCCGCCTCAGCACTAGTCCTCTCCTCCTCCTTTCGGCAGTCGGGGGACCCGAGCCGCCGAGCGGGCGGGCGGCAAAGCGCGCCAAGAGGACAAGGCCACACGGGCGTGGGGGCGTGCGCGTGCCAAATTGACCGGCCTAGCAGCAGACATTTGATGGTTGTGTCACCTCACGTAACAGGATGCCATGCTGCCGAGTGCTCCCCGTCCTCCCGTCTCTTTGTTTGCTGGTGGCAACAGCAACAGCAACGGGGTTTAATTTACACTGTTCGCACTTCGCCGGCCTGGTTCTGATTCTGACGGAAAGAGATTAACAATGCGTGCTGTGGTGGTGTCAATTGTCAGGCTCGAGGCTCTTCTCGACAAGGGATGGGACGATCGATCGATCTCAGACACGGGTAGAAATTCTGCCGGTTGCGTTGCGTGTGGGACTGATGGACTTGTTTAGTTGCCTCCATGTTTTTTTTTTTTTTTGACAACAAACGCGAGCGGTCGTGCAGACAGTAAGTTTTCACAGTTCAGTACATGGCCTTGTTTAGTTGCACACTTTTCTTATGTCTCCGTCGAAAGAAACTATCCAACTCCATCTTACGACGTGTTAGTTATGTTTTGTTACAACACACACCTTTAATTTGTCCTTATCTTTTCATATAAAAAGATTGTTAGTTGTGATTTGTGGTACAAATATATAAATCTGTGCTAGCTAACAATTTGTACGTATAGTGTTGATGACATATCGCACTTTTGGATGATGATCCAAGGGTTTAGCACGTTGCAAGAAATGTTTTATTTTTTCTTGTAAAAGAGATATAACAACTCCCTTAGTTGCACATGAAATTAATTCCAAATGTTAGAATTTTGGTAATTATAGCACTTTTGTTTGTATTTGGCAAATATTGTTCAATCATGACTAATTTTAGGCACAAAAAAGATTCGTCTTGTGGTTACGCATATGTGGGTGCGAAAAGGTTTCATATTTCAGTAGGTTGGATAGATATATGCCATGATGAAACGTTATCACTGGTCTGGTCCCAATCACTCAGCGACACGTTTTTGATTCCTTGGTGATGGTAAAGCCGGTAGCATATTCGTCGTCGCTTTTAGGCATCAGATTCTTAGATATCGCCTAAAGATCGAATCTTCTCTCCTTCAGAGTACTAGAGAAGCTGCTGCCTTTTGCTACCGCTTGATGAACATAGTAACAAAGCAGCATCTTATCAGCCACATAATTGATCCCGTGAATAGGCTGGTTACTAGACTTTTAGCTCCTCGTTTTTTTTTTTTTTCTAAAAGCACTGGGATTGACACGTAAACACACATGTCACATATGCACATAGACACGATTATGAACAAACACATATATATAACACGAGATACTTCTTTAAGATAAATAAAGTTAATATAAGTTCGGGCCTTTGCTTGCTCCTGAGCGTACTTGTATCAAAAGTACAGTGAGACTAAATGGCTAATTAAGCATTGCATATACGGAGTAGATCGATACCATTCGTTTAAAAATACACAGATTCTTTTAGAGAAGTCTGATTTACGACAAAACAAACGACAGTATATGTATACTTGTACAGTTCTTCCTTCACGTACGTTATAGTAAATTTCAGTCTGGATGACCGTACCTCGAAACCTTTATCTAAAAGAAGAGTACATTATATGGTCCTGGCCTGGACCCATTTTATTCGTGCACAACATATACAGTACATGTCACAGCTCACAACCTCGTGCGCTCGATTTCGATCAAGGATTCTACAAGGCATTAGCACATGACGATTATCGGATTTCGGGGTTGGACCACGGCGGCACGCATCATCACAATTCACAAGTTGCACCACCGCACCAGCACACGCAATGAATCAATCAGAGGATGCCCACACAAGGGACTTCCACCACCACATCCATGATGTCAAAACAGCGCAGGATCGGGGCCAAATCGTGGCAAAACAGCCACACCCACACGGATCGAGAGGACCACCGAAGCATACGAGCTTGCCCGCTGGACAACAACGGTTTGACAGACCAGGAGAAGATTCCTCCTCCAAAGTCCAAATATCCACTGTAGACTGTAGTCTGTAGAGAATCGTCCGAGTGAGAGACAATCATCCTATCTCTTGATCGTGATTCTCCAGCGATCAGGCAATGCAACGGTGTTTTTTTTTTTTTTTTTTTTTTTTTTTTACCAAAAAGACTGTGGAGGAGATCCCCATAGTAAAAAGGCTTTATTAAATTTTAAAGAGGGTTACAGAAATACTTACAGAGAATTTAACTGAAGACATCTAGCCATACACAAAAATAAGATCTTAAATCTACTTTAAAGAAGGCACTAGGATTTGAAATTTAACTGCCAAAGTTGAATATTTGGCTCACGTTTTCGAATACTTTGTCGTTTCTGAGCTTTCATAATTCCCAGGCAGCTATGAGGGTCACCTCTACAAAACAAGGTATAGAATGTACCGCTCGAGCTTCCATGAATCTGTCCATCAGGTTTCTTGACAATGCAACGGTGTTGTTGAGGTCATTCATTATCTAGGCAAGAGGGTTGGGATTATATATAGGGATAAAAAAGGACGAACAAATCTGTTTTGTTTCCTATGGTTATTATTATCTCGCACGTTTTTCACATACATCAAAGAGTCAAACCTTTTTTTGACACTAATTTGACCAAGAATTTATAACTATACCGTAATACAAACTTGATGCTATTAAATTTTTTAACCAAATATAATATTTAAAAGTAATGTAAAATAAATGTACATCAAAATTTTAATTTGGAATGAAGGGAGACACGGCTTATAAACTGAACCGGATGAAGTACTTAATAGATTTTTTATAAAATTAGATGTTAGGCTTAGAACAAATCTAAAGTAACATATAATTAAGGATGGAGGAAATGCCGCTAAATAAAAGCATTTTCTACTTGGAAAACTCTTCGGCCAAAATAAAATTGTAACTCCTTGTTCCTCATAGGCTCTGTTTGAGCTAGTTACTAACTTTAAAAAAAACTTCTCCAATATGTTTAGTAACTTTTAGCACATAGCTCATAATACGGACAACATAACATGCCACTCACATAATCTTTGAACATGTGTATCAACACAGTTCTTAATCAGAAATAGTTTCCTCTCTAAAACAATATGTCATGTTCGGATTAACTTATCAACTATGGTACATTGTTTTTTCGTCGGATTCGCTAGATTGGGCCGGAATTGACACCGATTGCCGATCGTCGGGTGGTGAAGATGGTGAGGGAGGCGGCGGCGCCGTGGGCGGCGGCCGGCCGCGCCCCTTGGCGGCGCGCGCGACGGGCGAGGCGCGGGGCGGCGGGGGCGCGGCGCGGTGGCGGCCGAGTGGGCGGCGGCGGCGGCGCAGAGAGAGAGGGAGAGCCGGAGAGATAAGCTGTTTAGGAGCTACCCTTTAATTTTTCTCGCTTAAGATCCAAACGGTTACATGGTCCTTGTATTTATAGTCCGAGGGAGACTTGCATGCTAAGAAATATCTAGGAGGTTCCTTATAGATTGGAATACCTCTTGACAAAGCAACCTATTTCTTTCCTAAATATTTATTCCCTAATATTTATTTTTAGAAAAGATTGGATGATGACGGTGACACGCAGCTAGCCGGGCGGCGGCGGTCGGCCCTAGGGAGGCTTCCTCAAGGCCAAGGCGGACGGTTGCCCCATGGGCCTCCGTTTTTGGGTCATGACATCTCTCCCCCCCTTTTCCGAACAGTCCCCTCGCTACTGTGGTTCTCGCACGGCCGTCGTTGTTGATGGGGTGATCGGTAGCACGGCCCAAGATTGTTGCATCCACTTGTGTCGGGGGAATGAGCTGGGCGAAGATGAAGATGCTCGACCTTTGTTGATGCTTTGGTTCAATGAATGGAATTCCATTGCTCTCCGGAGGTGGTTGCATCGGTGCCGAGTACGCCGAGGGGTGAAAGCCAACCTCAAGTGTGTGCAAAATTATCCCACCGGTTCGAGTACATCCCATAGTACCTTGGACAATTCCCGAGGCGTGGGAGTGGTGCTTGTCGAGGAAGAAGATTGGCTCTAATAGCAAGAAGATATGTGGTGGCTCCTTCTTCAAGCCCGGTTGTTTGTCGTGAAACCCGCACGAATGGCGGTCGTCCGGAAGGTGGGCGCCAATCACCGCTAGTGTCGCCCAAACCGTGCTCCCGCCCGAGCTTGTTGGTTCCGGCTATGTCGTGTGGCTCGTGAAGCGTTGATGTAGCAAGTTGAGGTGGAATGAGAGTCTCCTGGGATTGTGATGAGGTCGACGAGGTTGGTGGTTGATGTGGGTGGCATGTACCTCTTGTCGCCGTCGGTGAAGCTCACAAGTCGAGACTTGTCAAGATGGAGACGCCAAACTTTTGGGCGAGGTAGATCGCCGTGTTCCCTATGGTGGGCGCCGCCTGGTGCATTGCAGCCCACGGTTTGTTGGCGTAGTCGCATCGACGTAGATGTCGCGCCGAGGAACATGGGAGCCAACCGGTTTGGCTCGAGTCGCCCCGGCCGCCATAGCCGAGTAGTCGATGGCGCGATGGTCGCTTGCTTGGCGCCGTGGTGTCCGGTAAGCTCATGTTCTTGATGGAGGTGTCGGGGCCATAGGTGTAGTCGATCAAGTCGCCATTCCGCTGAAGTAGCGCCGGGTAGTCGCCGGTGTCGCCATTGATGGGCAGCTTTGAGGCTGCGAAGAAGACACCGCGGGGAGGTGTCCCAAGACTCCCGTGTCGCCCGGGTTGGCATGTAGACGAAACCGGAGAAGGAGGAGTGCCGCTCTTGTCGGGCGTATAGCGGTGTACCCGATGTTCTCGGCGACGTGGTACCGATGGTGGCGCCTTTGCCGATCTCGAGGTTGCTCGATGGTGTTCTCCACCATTGTTGATCCCGAAGGATGTCCAATGAGGTGTAGCGTATTGTTGTTGTCGTATGTCGCCGCTGAACGACCGCTTCGCCGGTGGCGCCCGGGGAACGCCGGTGTTCTCATCTCGTGGTGGCGTCCGTTGGGTTGACGCCGTTCTTCGCCGGTGTCGAGGTTGGCCGCGAGGGGGTCATCATGGTTCATGCCCTTGTAGTTGTTGTCGATGATAGGCATGGCGAAGACGTAGTTGACGTCAGGGGGCTCGTCATCGGCGTTGGCGTCCTTGAGGACGTCGTCGCCGTTCATGGCGCCCATGGTAGCGTCGTTGTCATTGATGTTGTTGGCGATGTTGTTGACGGAACCATTGTTGAAGACGTCCCGGTTGAAAGGTCCTAATGGCTAGAGGGGGGTGAATAGCCTATTAAAAATTCTACAAACAACACTAAGCAAGGCGGTTAGTAAATAAGACGGCGTAGCAAATAAGCAAATGCTTCAAACTAATTACGCAAGCCTCCTAGCAATTCTAGCAATTCTAATGTCTCTAATCACAAGCAATGGCTAGGTTGCTAAGTTACTCCTAGGTGGACAAGATATACTAACTAATTCCACCACTAGAGCTAACAAGGCTAAGCTAACTAAACAAGCTACACAACACTAAGCACCCTAACAAGATATACTACGAAAGTAATGCAAGAGGTGCTAGAATACAATACCACCGGTGTAGTGTCGAGGTTGTAGCCAATCACCGTGATCACCAAGAAATCTCCAACGAGCAAAAACAAGTGACACGATGATTTTTACCGAGGTTCACGTGCTTGCCGGCACGCTAAGTCCTCGTTGTGGCGACACACTCACTTGACGTGTGCTAAGCTTAATGGCCGGTGCCAAAACCCCTATGGGCGCTCAAGCAAACGATCACAAGAGAGGGTCCAACAAGCCACGAGCAATCCACTAGTGCTCCTTTCGCGAATCTCCCCGCGGGGTAAGGAACGACCCCTCACAATCACCACCGGTGTGGCCTCAAACAAGCTCCACTTGAGCTCAACACCGCCTCTTGCTCCAAGCCGCTAGGGAACCGGGCAAATTCCCAAGATAACAAGAATCCCGCGGTTTCTCCAAGGATGAAGTGCTTCTAAATGCAACCGATGCAAGCAATGCACTTCTATCTCTCTCAATCTCACCAAGAATCCGAATTAGTGATGAGGAGATGAGTGGAGAGGAGTCTCACAAGCTCACTAGCAAGTTAGAGTGTTCAAATGTGCAAGAGAGAGACTATGAAACCGCCATCCAAGTATATATAGCCTCCTCCAAACAAAAGAGTCGTTGCCTTCAAATTGGGTGCTCACAAGGCGGCCGACGGACGCCGCCGACCGGACGCACCCGCCGAAACCGGTCGCGGGTCCGGCCGAGTCTCGGCCACTACCGACAAGCCATCGCCCCACGGTATGACAGCCAACCACGCATCCGGCCACGGTTCCGGCCAGCACCGGAAGCGTCCCGGTCCGGTTTCCGATCGCGGCGTCCCCGTGAAATCGCTACCGCAGAGCTCTCTCGCCAGACGCACCGACGGGAGCCACCGGCCGGTGCCCGGCCACCACCGAAGCGCGTCCGGCCACTTCCGAAACAGTGATTCTTCTTCCTTTTTCTTTGCTCTTTGCTTCAAACTTGCTTCGCCTCTTGCCATAGGTTGCCAACACGTCAAAATGAACACGTTATCACCAATGTTAGCACGTCGAGATGTTAGGCAAGATCGAAGTTAGTGCTCTCATTGTCCTAAATGCAATATGCAAGTCAATTGGACCTAGAAGCACTTCATGCAAGGATTGTCGTGGCATCCCCTCTTGATAGTCGGCTATCTATCCTATAATGTGATCACACGCTCTATCGTGTCTTGATCACCGAAAGGAAAACCCTATCAAGTATACCTTTGCCTTGATCTTCCGGGTTCCTCTCAAGCCGATCACCGAGCTTGACGATCCATCATGTCCACCATCATTGTCCATGTTCATGATCATCATGCTCCTTGTCATCAACCTAATCCTATCTCAAGTCATACACTTAGAGCAAAGGATTAGTCCACAAGTGTGTCATCAATTTCCAAAACCAAACATGAGATTTCAATCTCCCCTTTTTGGTAATTGATGACAACCAAACTCACAAAGATATGAAATAAAATTCAATTGAACTTGAATTGCTTGCCCATTGAGTTTTGATCAAAAGTCAAGGAATGGACAATCATTTCAAAAGTCAAGGAATGGACAATCATTGCCGTTGGAGTCCTTGGTGGCGGTGTCGCCAAGGATGTCGATCCCGGCCGACGCCGATGTCAACGCTTAGCGACGCCGATGTTGACGTCAGTGACATCGCCTTGTCAACCATGTTGGCACTCCGATGTTCCCAATGTCAAGGAGGGTGTTGGTAGTGACCGGAAAACTTATCTCGCGCCATTGTAGTAGCCGCGAGACATTGACCTAGTTGGATAGGCTTTTCGTCGAACGCCGGGTGGACGCCCTGTGGTAGCCTCCCCGACCGATCCGATCCGGGTCGCAGCTACCGGGGCATCCGTGGGGAAGGCGTGCTCGTTTTGCGCTTGCGCCGTCGATGATCTTGGAGGGGGTGACGTGGCGGCGCCGCGGAGAGCGACGCCGCCGGCGGGCGGCGCCCATGGCGGGGACGCCGTCGGTGGTGGGGAGGTGACGCCGGGCGCACGTCGTCGGACGCCAGGCCGGCTGCGGCTGCGATGTTGCTTCTTTGTTGTGGTCACCAAGTTGTCGGGATGTCGATGGGAGCGTTGTTGATGTCGGAGCGGCATGGCAGGCGGCGATGCGATGTTGGCGGCGCCTGTGGGTCGTGTCATCGTTGTACGTCGTCGGGCAGCCGATCATCGAAGCCCAAGAGGGCGGTGAAGATGGCCGGTTTTCCTTCATGGAATCAAGAAGTCTCGCAAATTCCATCTAGAGCTCTCCGCGTACTTTGTGGTTGGCCATCTGGATCTTGGTGTTGTTGGTGGCTCGGAAGCCGTCTGGTGGAATCGCCCCGTCTCCGGATACCACCGTCGATTCTGGGCCAGATTGGGCCTAATTGACACCCGATTGTCGATCGTCGGTGGTGAAGATGGTGAGGGAGGCGGCGGCGGCGCGGGCGGCGGCTGGGTCACGCCCTTTGGCGACGGGCGGTGGAGGCGGGGCGGCAGGCGGTGGCGGCGGCGGGCGGCGTGCGCGGAGAGAGAGGGAGAGCCGAGAGATAAGTCGCTTTAGGGAGCTACCCTTTTAATTTTTCTCGCTTAAGATCCAAACTAAGTTTCACATGGCCTTTGTATTTATAGTCAGATGGAGACTTGCATGCTAAGAAATATCTAGGAGGTTTCCTTATAGATTGGAATATCTCTTGACAAAGAACCTATTTCTTTCCTAAATATTTATTCTCTAATATTTATTTTTAGAAAAGATTGGATGATGACGGTGACACGCAGCAGCGGCGGCGGCGGCCGGCCCTAGGGCGGCTTCCCGCGCTCGTGCGGACGGTTGCCCCATGGGCCTCCGTTTTGGGTCATGACATTTTCTCTCGTAACAAAACCACACCAGCCGTCTTATCAGCCAACGTTCCAATGTTTTTTTTTTTTTTTTTTGCTTCTGTGCACAATGTAAAAAGACATCCGGTTCTTTAGTTTTGGCTAACGAGAGAAATCTAAATAAAATCAACAATAATAATAAGTAAAAAAAAAGCTGTTAATATCAGTACTATTCTTCGTGGCTGAGGTGGCTACTAGGACCTTGCGACTTGCGAGTTCCGACCAGGCCGTCGCTTGCTCCTCTCGCTCCGTCCGCAGCCCCGTCGCCGAGCGCAGCCCCGCGCCGGAGACGTCCTGCCTTCTTGCCGCCGACGAGCGTCGCCCGGCTGTTCCTTCCGCGGTGCTGCCCCAGCCTCTGCATCCGAATCTCCCACGAAGCTGTCAGGGCGATGGCGGGGACCGGCGGCGTTTCAACTGACGATGTGCCGATCCTGCAGGCAGAGAACCTCACCAGCAACGTCAAGTCCATCTACTACAGGTCTGTCTCTCTCTTCCTTCCGCTGCACTCGATCCGATCTGGAGGCGCGCCTAGTTTAATGTTAGGGTTGATCTGGATTTAGTGAGATCTCTTGGACTGGTAGCCTAATCACGGGGTAATTTACGCCTCCCGTATACTGGGGAGTTTTTTTGCTTGTAAATGCTAGACTATAGTAGAGTGTTCAAATGCTGATCAGGGAGGCAGAAGGGAGTAGCGAGTTGATAAATTGAAATATCTTTTCCTACAATTTTGATGTTATATAAGTTGCAGCCATCCTAGTTGTGGATGGAGGTCACACGGGAGGGATTTATTAAATTAAATTTTGTATAATAGGCGAATTGCTCCTTTCTATAGATGCCTAGTTGAATCAGCTACTTATAATTAACCGGATCTGACTTGCTCTTGGTGCTATTACATTGCTAGGCCTAGGGATTGAATTCCGCATTGCTTGACGAATAGTGAAGTTCGTACTGTTATACATGAGCACTGAGCAATTATCTGTAAAAATTTTGTATTCTGTTGAGAAGTGAGAACTACCCCTTCGATTCGCTAGAGTTACGAGTTGATAACTTGAAATATTCTTTCCTACAAGTTGTGGAGGTCACTTTTGAGTGATTTAGTAAATATTAACAGTTTTTTTGACCAGTTAGTTGCCCCTTTCTATGTTGAATTATCTGTGGATCTGCTTTGTTTTTCATTCTATTACATTGCTAGGACTAAGAACTGGGGATTGAATTCTGTGATGATTGATGAATTGTGAAGTTCATGCTGTTATCCATGAGCACTGAGCATATCTGATATGGCTTTTTTTATTCTGTTGAGAGGTGAGAACTACCCTTTAGAACCGTTAGGCGCATTCAGTGTGCGAAGGGTTTTATGGTTTTAGTGTTGCGCTTGGCCATAAAGGTTTTTATTCTTTAGCATGCTTTGCAGAGAGAATATTTTACACCTAAGTGAGGAATAGGGTCAACTGAACATGTACATAATATTCCTTATAAACAGGTCTAAGGCACAATGTAAAACTCATGAAGATATTATTTTTTGTGTGATGATGTACCCCTCGACTTCCCTTTCTAATGTCTCAAGGATCTCTCATGTTGAATATACCTGACTCATTTGCTATTTTAACTATGGTGGTTTATCCTAAACATGAGGTATTTTTACGTTACAGTCGAACATTCTTGTCGATCATTGGTGGAGTTGTTGCTGGAATCTGGGGATTCACAGGCTTGGCAGGATTTGTCTTCTACTTTCTGATAATGATGGTTGCATCTATTGGGCTCTTAGCGAAGTCAAAGTTTTCAGTCCAGACATACTTCGATAGTTGGACCAGGATTTCAATTGAAGGTGTTTTTGGTGGCCTTATGGTAAGCCCTTGTTCCTGCCATGTCATATTTTTTTGCTTGTCATGTTGTTTAATGATGTCCTAATACAGTGCAATTTCCTTTGCAGTCATTCGTGCTGTTCTGGACGTATCCTTTTTCTTTGACAATTTATATAAGCAAGTCCTGTTCATACTCTATTTCTGTTCTTCATGTGCTTATGTAGATTATTAATAAATAATTATACTCAATTTCTGTTCTTCATGTGCTTATGTAGATTAATAGATAGGCTGAATATTGCAAACAGCTGGGATGATAAACCAACATATTCATACTCTACTTGTTGCATATTGGGTAGACAATCATACAAAACAAGCCCTGAACCAGCACGGCAGTTTATTTTCCTACTAAACATGTTTATGCATCTTTCCTGTCTATATATTCAACTGTTTTAGCATTGGTTCTTTTCTGCTTGAGTTCATCCTTGACGATACATACAGATTTGCTTATGATATTGTTCACATCTTCTGATGGACATAGAAAGAGCTACTCTCCAAAGAAAATGTGGAATTTCATCTGACGTCGAACATTCCCAATGGGCTCTTTGTACACTCAATTTTTGTGTAATTGATATAATCTTTAATGAGACTATATCTGTGCAGACAGCAAAGCTCATAAACTGATGTAGCAATTCCTTTCCTTTGATGATCTGTAGCAGTTGCAACTTCTCATTTCCGTGATAATATAAACTTTGATAGATGGACACTCATATTTTGCTGGCACAATCATGTGAAATGTATTCATCTCCTGTTTGATTGGCGCATTTCCCTCAGATTTGTGTTGAATTTTGCTATATGTGGCCGTGTGGGGTAACGCTTGTCAATGCTTCAACTGACAGAGTCCCTGTTAACTATATTTTTTTTGAGGAGTGAGTCCCTGTTAACTATAGCCATGTTAATTTCAGATCAAATGATCTAACCGTACCCATCTCGTCCGAAGCGGGACGGGCACTATTATCGGGCCGAAATTTCTAAATGGGCCTAAGCCCAAATCCAAACTTCCAAACGTATCTTTGCTCTCCCCATCCCTATGCCGCAGCCAGAACCCTAGTCTCGTCGCCATGGCCTCCTCCTTGCTCCGCTCCGGCCACCGCCTCTTCCTCCGCCGCCATGGCCTTCCCGCGGCATTCTCCACCGCTGCGGCCGAGGAGCTCATCGATGTCCGCAAGCTTCCCACCGACTACGACCCTCCACCTTCGACCCGTCCTCTCCGTCCCGCCCGCCGCCGTCCGACCGTGTGTGGCGCCTCGTCGAGGAGGTCTCCTCCCTCACCCTCGCGGGAGACCGCCGCTCTCTCCTCTCTCCTCCTCCGCCGCCTCGACATCCCCTCCGCACCACCCATCGCCATCCTCAACTCCGCCGCGGGGCTGGGCGGCAGCGGCGGCGCCACGGCCGCGGCGGGGGAGAAAGCGGCGGCAGCCGAGAAGACTGTCTTTGAGCTGCGGCTGGAGGCGTTCGACGCCGCGAGCAAGATCAAGGTGATCAAGGAGATCCGGTCGTTCACTGACCTTGGGCTGAAGGAGGCCAAAGAGCTGGTGGAGAAGGCGCCTGCGGTGATCAAGGGCGGCGTATCCAAAGAGGAGGCTCAGGCGATTGTCGAGAAGATGAAGGCGGTTGGCGCCAAGGTCACTATGGACTGATCAAACCAAGCATTTTCAATGGTGAGATCCGGCAAATTTATGCTCCATTTCAGATCAGCTTTAAGTGCAAGCAGGGATGGGTGGCTTGTGGACAATTGAACTTGTGGAAATTGATGTGGCACAGCATAAATAGGTTTTCAAACACCTTAATCAAATGAATTGTGATCTTGCAATGCTATAGAGTATTGTATCGATCACTCATAGTTATGTATGTTGTGGGATGAAAAGGAATTATTTGATTGCTATTTGCTATGATGATTTTGTTGTGGAGTTAAAATGACCTAATTAGTTATACTGTTCATAAGAGAGTCTGTTGTAAGACAAAGTTGAACATATAAATAACATTTTGATCTTGTTTGTTGTTTCTGTGAATTCACATACTGCTTCTTACTGCATGCAACTTAGCTGTTGACTGTTGCTATGTGCAGGTGCTGTTGACGGTCTTAGTTTGTATCATTTTCATGTCCGCCAGCTCCATGCGCTTCTCTATTCGCAGGGTTGATGCTGCGTGCTGCTTGGCTCGGCACTGTTACTGAAATTTTGTTTCTCAGCGGTCTTCAACTATTCATGCTATCATGTGTTTCCTCTTATTCTGTTGAGGAAGCCTTCACTAACAGGAAACATGGAATAAATTATTTTCAAAATTGAGATAAAAAGCATGCACAGTGGGAGTATTACAGCATGTGTAGTTCTACTTCTGGACTTGTGGTTGACAATTGTTTCTGTTTGCCTATATTCTGGTTGATCATGCCCCACTCTCCCTAGTCTCTTTATCTGTCCTCTGTATCTCAGCAAAGATATCATATGAATCAACCTGATGTCCCAATGTAACTTATGATTTACATTCAGTACCCTTATAGAGATCCTATGCTATTGATTTGAACTTAAGTTCACCAGATGTTAGGGCCTGTTTGCCATGGTTCAGCTCCGGCAGCAACTTCTGTGGATGAGCCGGAAGAGATCTACCAAACACTTTCGAGGATGAGCCATTTTCGGAGTCTGGGTTGTTTTTAGGCCAGGGGCCGGAGTCTTGATGAGTGCTAGCAAACATGCCCTTAGTCACTAAATTGGTGAAGAAGTTTGTTTTCCGGTCAGGTTTTTTTCTAATGAAGAGAACTAATCACAGCCTGGTTTATCTACAAGTCTGCCTAAATGTCGTGTTATTTTTGTTGTAAAACACGCGGACTCTATCCTAGAAGGAAAGGAGAAGGATGAATCCTAATCCTAGTCCGTTTGTATGTGGGCTCTTACCGAAACTCTTAGGCCTTGGCAGAACTATATATACGTGGGAGCTCTATGTTGTAATCACCAATATTCAGATGAATAAAGAATAGTCTCCCTACACCTTGTGTCTATTTGTTCTACTTCTCATCTACTGTGTTGATTGTGAGAGACGGAGAAGGAAAGGTCCTAACCGCTGATGACAAGTTTCACAACACGTTATCAGCACGACAAGCTCTTCGTCGACATCAGTTATCAGCCGACGACAAGCTCTTCGTCGACATCACCGTTGAAGCCGCCACCGATTTTTCGGCACCGACGCCGTGCCAACGCCTCGCCCACGACTACTTCGACGACGTCGACATCCCCAACGTTGTTAGCGGAACGGATCTGCTACCTCTGCCTGCTACAAATCTGCACTGCATCGACTCATCGTCACGCCGGCAGGTCCCCCGGCCTAGCCGAACTGTCCTATGTGACAGCCTTCGTTTTTCCTTGAATTCAAGAACAAAAGGTATGAAAGGATCGCATCTCGCAGATTGCGTTTGTGTTTTTTTAGACCGTCGAATTGGATATAAAAATTAGCGTACATGGAGTACACCAATATTAGTACATGAAGTATTATAATATGCACTTACATGAATACAAGAGGTACGAGCATACATGTATATACATGAACAGTACATATGTATTAAGAAAACTTTGTACGATGGGCTGGCAGCCACCACGGCCGATCGAGTAATATCATCCTGGAGTAGGAACACTAATTCGATTCGAAAAACAGCCAGGAGCTTATATCGGCGAGAAGCCGTGAACAATTGAGTTATTTACGTCCTATATATACTCTAATTCGGATTGCATCTGAGTCATGTATGGTTCCGAATCCAAACCAGCTAACTTTGGCCTGAACGTCATTATGTAAAAGCATCCCGCATACGTCGCCGGACATCCTGCAGTTCGCATGGCAAGAAGCTATTGGCAGTTGGCACCCCCTATTGCACGCAGCTTGCACGCTGCAAACAGTAATTGCATGCTACTGCATGTATGCTCTACAGTCGCCATGTTCCTTGCAGCTTGTACGCTGCTGGCCGCTCGCCTCAGACTGAGACCCGACGACGAGGCCCTTACATGCGAATAAGAACTTTGCATTGCAGAAATAAAAGTACGCCATGAAGCTGTACCTATATTGTGTTTGATCCAGTTGATCATACAATTGGTATATGAGGCACAGGAACATGTAGTTCCAACATGCTAATATATATACTATATGTTCTTATTTTTGCGTAGCCTTGGAAATTTTGAACCAGTAGTTTGAAATACATGACAAATGACAGATTGTTATGCTAACATGGAACTCATCGCCGTGAGTAACCAGCAAGCTTGAAACCTCATGTACCTCGAGTTACTTAAATTTCTGGAAGGAAATTGTGTGTATGCTCTAGACAGTAAATGTTCAACCCCGATATGATTTTTTATATTGTGTATAAGGTTTATGGGCTCTCTAAATCCTGCGCACCTTAGACTTGTCACCCTTGAGAGCCTCATATTTATTTTTCCTAGCATATGAATTTTGCGAATTAATATTTGGTATGTTAATTCTGAAAATTTGCATATACCATAATCCTGAAAAATGCTAGGATGCTTCTAAGAATATTTTGAGTAACCATCCATTGTCTTTTGCACCTTACTACTTGTTTACATGTAGTAAACTTATATGCACATGGTCCAAGTTACGGTATTTTGCATGCCTTAAAAGAAGAACCAATATCCTGAAATTACACCAAAAATAAAAGTATTTGTTACGGTCATTATTAAATCCATGTAGGATATTTTGCTACCATTGAAGTGTAGTAAACTCATCAAGTATATATATTTCCGAATTACTCTCTAGAATGAGTATATGACCGATAGAAGTAACAAATGCATTGTGGGACTCATTGCATGAGTAAAATCCCAAATTATGATTATAGAATATCATATTGCATTAAAAGTCGAATTTTGAAGCTTGTATGCTTAATGCTGCTCTATAAACAATAGCTCGAAGCTTTGTAAATGTCTAGAAGACAAGATGGCAAATAAGATTATATCAATCTACATTCTTGAAGAAGTATCTTTGTATATAGAATATCAAAGAGCAATATAATACTTGAAGTATTTGAAGTTACCATCGAAATTACTCAAATAAAATTGAGTTGTAATTTTTAGACAGCTTTATGAACCAGGATATTATCGATTGCAATAACTTTGAATATATGGCTTGTATATATGTTACACCCCTTGAAGGTTTGTGACGGTATATCATAACTCTTGAATATAAAGCATGAAGCTACTGCTTGTCAAGTATAGAAGTTAAGACATGCAAAAATGGATATTATTTAGAACACATAAAGTTTTTCTTGAAGAAGAACTTAATCATGTGCTTATGGACATGTCTTTTAAATTCATATCCTGAAGTATTGATAGTAGTGATGGTGGTGCATTAAGTTTTAATTCCCATTGAATTAAGTGGTTCATGGTTAATTTGTTAGCCCGAAGACTAATACGAAATATTTATTATTCTTAGTTGCAATTTTTACTTGAAGTAATATGTGTGAACTTCTCATGGAATAAATTAGATTTATATGTTTTCACATATAAACAAATTGCCTATTGTCTATCAAAATAAATTTTGTATTATTTTTATCCGCAAAGAAGCCTTAATTAGCCACGAAGGTTATAGTTCTTTGTGCATCACTACCATGTAGGTAGATGGGAAACTGAATTTCCTAAAAGCACATGAATAGTTGGACTATACTGGCATATTAAGTGGTCTTAGAAGGATCGATTTAGCCAAGAAATTGTATAATCCTAAGTATTTAATTTTTAATCTTGAGAGCTAGAAATTATATTCTACCCCGAGTCCTATGATGTACACCGAATAGTACATTGGATATGCGAATTTCATGTCATAATCATTGAATACTAGAAATATGATTTGGATTCTATGGATGCATTAGAATTGATATTCATAGATAATGCTTGAAGCAATTACTACTTGAAGTAGTTATGGCATGAAAAGGGGGAGTAATTTTGGATAGAGGCATAAGAAAATGTGGATAATATATATTTAATAGGCATAGCCATCCTAAATCAATTTTAAAGTGCATGTATCGGGACTTGAAGTTACGCCCGCGTCCCTTCCGGCCGAGTTAACTTTCTACCGCACTAATTGCAAGTAAGCTTGTAGCTTTGTATTTTGTTGTTATCTATTATGTTAGACTGAATTCTAACGTTTTACATTACAACTGCATATGTATCTCATTGAGCTACAAGTATCTCAACTCTTGCATGAATATTAGCATAGCAGCTATAATTGTGGCTAGTAGCTATCTTTGTGCTTCCCTCATAATCAAATTGGCTAGCTAGCATGCTATGTCTATATGGTTCCTGTTGAACTAAGGAATGCTTTGCTTTCGATGCATTGCATACATAAGCAATAGATTGATCTAGGGCCGAACAGCCTAAGATCGGGGGAGTGAGTTTATGAAATTTTTCTCAATGGAGACTAACCCATTTGATGGGATGAATAGTTGTGGAACTAAGATATTGGATAATACAATTATGATGATTTAGGATTTACGAAGAAAAGGCATCAAGGGAGTTTTGCATTAAAGGTAATTAGAAAATTATAGAAGATTCCATGTGAATTTAAATGTTGCGTATTTTATACATTTGAAGTGTATGATCCATTTTTTTGTATGAGTACTTGGATCAATCTTTTTAGGCTAATTAATAAAGAAGCTAGAGAATGAAATAGTTTTCTAAACTATGATTTGTGCATATTAGGGGAGAACATCCCTGATTTTGTATGAATGCTTTGAACATTCCTAAATGCACTTTAAGTATTCTAGCTCACTTTGCATAATGAATAATAACCCCCTTGTTTAAATATGTTCGTGAATATTTTCCATAAAACCTAATCATAGCATACATAAATGGGCCTCCACTTGTAGTTGGAGATATATGAATTTGAATTGTTTTAAGCCCATGATAGGGGATATCTATTGAAGTATGCTATTAAAGATCTAATATTGGCATTAGGGGAGAGAGCCTATTTTGAATGCCAAACATTATTTCCGAGAGAAGAAAAATGATCTAGAAAATTTTCCTAAAGCTTGAAGCAGGAATACTATCACGCACTAAGTCAACTAATAGTTTGACTAATGCTCTTGTGAAAGCATGAAGCGGAGCATATGCCGATATTTTTATAAATGAGAGGATTAACTTGAAGTTATAACCCGTAAGTTTTGTTTACAAATAGTAAACTAAATATTGCATACTATCAAGCTAAAATCTACGGGGGACGCCTGTAGGTTCTAGTTTTGTGTATACTTGTTGAATAGAAATAAAATAAAACTCCTCCATTCTTATGAAGAGAACACCTCATGAAGAAGGTTGAGCACCTCATGAAGAGGATCATCATGAAGATGAAATCCAACACAATAAGCGCGCACCTCACTAGTGTTGGGTATGTAGAACAATATACCATCTCTTGTTTGGGAAATGACAGAGATAAAATATTCTCACATTGTGAGAGTATTTGGAGAAGAGAAAAAAGTTGTCGACAACACTACCTCTTTAATTGCGAATGTTTCTCTTGTGAGAACCCGGATCCGAAAAATAAAGTCCATGACAAAATCGCTTGTAGCGATTACATCGGGTCAATGAAGAAAGCAATTGAGGTTGAATCTCCTATTAAGAAGAAATGAATGTTCTACTACATCTCTGGCAAATGAAACAAATGAACATTGAATATGCAGTTAATAAGTGGATTATGAAAATCCATATAATTCCCGAAGAATATAAATCGCAACTTGTAGAAATCTCATACTAAGTATTGAAGTCTAAGGTACATATATTCCTGAATGAATATTCAAGTCTCAAGAAGAGCATGTCCTAGAAGGATTACAATCATTGAATGATTTTATAGTGAATAACTCAATGTTATTGTGTATATCACTCATCTCTCATGTAGTAGAGAATATATCTCATAGAAGAGAATTAATAATTCACTAAGAATGAAAGTATATTCTGAAGAAATTAATCCATGAAGGATTTACCAAATCAATTCTTGAATAAACACCATTCATCCCCGAAGTGAATGTAGACCCGAGAGAAAGAAATAAGGAATCTTAAACACCATAGAAAGTGTATGAAAAGCTAGCAATGTAGTAATGATATCCTCTATATACCATAGAAGGTATAAGAATAATAGTGGTTTTTGGTAATTGAATTATCCCCTAAATGCCAAATACAAGACTGGATTTAGTACAATCAAATCTCGAAGATTAGTAGACATACAATTTGAAAATTCACTAAGGATTAATATGAGTATCCAAACTCTAGTATAAGTTTGATACACTATCTAGAAGATTTTGAATATTAATTTATTTCCCTATAATCCTCTCAAAAGGATCTATTACATTGAAGGATAATATTTTGTTTTGCACAATTAAGAGGTGGTCATTATGCATGAAACATATTGCTCTTGTTTATACCCATATAATTCATAGAAGAATTATGACCCAACTTTTGAAAGACATAGTATTGTGGTACCGCATACCATTAGTTTACACACGTTTATGAAAATGTGTGTTTTGAACAATGAAGTTCAAAGTTTGGCTTTATGAGGGGGAGCATATTTTATTGAATCTCGCCTTTAAGGTAAACCACTAGAATTACAAAGATCAAGTAGATCTTATTTGCTAAAATACTTGAAGTATTTTATTCATGAAGAATTGAATATCTTGAAGAATATAGACCAAGAAGGTTAAATGTTGTACTCTTTTTTTCCTATGTGAGTTTTTACTTTCGAAGGTTTCTCACACAAGGTTTTTAATGAGACAACATGTGCAATGCAATTAACGAATGTGATGTACTCTTTTTCTCCAAGAACCGTTTTTTTTTTCCCCACTTTGGATTTTTCGGATGGAGTTTTTGATGAGGCATATGCATATCGTGGTAATCGCCCAAGGGGGAGTGTTGTAAAACACGCGGACTCTATCCTGGAAGGAAAGGAGAAGGATGAATCCTAATCCTAGTCCGTTTGTATGTGGGCTCTACCGAAACTCTTAGGCCTTGGCGGACTATATATACGTGGGAGCTCTATGTTATAATCACCAATATTCGGATGAATAAAGAATAGTCTCCCTACACCTTTGTGTCTATCTGTTCTACTTCTCATCTATCAGTGTTGATTGTGAGAGACGGAGAGGGGAAAGGTCCTAACCGCCGATGACAAGTTTCACACCAATTTTGTTGTTGCTCCAATTAATAATCGACATTTACAATGTCATGCGGTTCGCCATTGCCGCCATCTCGTCGGCTCCCCGCCCCAAGGGCAAAAATCCTCTAATCCAAAGCCTCGGCCCAAGCATAGACTATCATGGCCCCGGCAGAACATCGCAATTTCTAGTCCAAGAGCCCTTTTCTCAAACCACAACGAAAAAGAAGGGAAATGACTCGCTCTGGGCAAAAATAAGCGAAAACCGAACCGAAATTGCCCCGGCGCGCGGCGGCCCCTGCTCCTTCCCCGCCCCGGTTCGCGGCGGCGCGCCCCTATTTCCCCGCCCGGCGCGCGGCCGCGCCCCTGCTGCTCCTTCCCCGCCCCGGTGCGACTCCGTCTGACTTCATCGAAAAACCCTACCACTCTCTGCCGCCTGCCATGGCCATGGAGCACCTCCGGTGGCGCCCCACGGTGAACGAACGCGACTTCATCGAGCGCGCGCTCGAGTCCGACCTCCGCGTCGACGGCCGCCACTCCTTCGACTTCCGCAAGCTCAAGATTACTTTCGGCAGGTACAGCCCCCGCCTCACCCCTACTCCTCCCCACCTATTGGGCTATTCCAGGCGAGTAGGTTTTGCATCCCTATTTGTTGTTGATGTTGTTGTGAACTTCAGGGAGGACGGTTCGTCGGAGGTGCAGCTCGGGGAGACGCACGTGATGGGCTACGTGACCGCACAGCTGGTGCAGCCATACCGTGACAGGCCGAACGAAGGGACACTGGCCATATTTACCGAGTTCTCACCCATGGCCGACCCAGCTTTCGAGCCTGGGCGTCCTGGGAATCAGCAATTGAGCTTGGACGAGTTATCGACCGTGGCCTCAGGTCTCCTGATTCTTGTTTCTTTACTCAAATAGAAGGGGTTTAAGCGTGGACCCCTTGTAATTTGGATTTTATGTGTGTTTGTATTTCTTGTTCAGGGAGAGTCGAGCTGTTGACATGGAGTCTTTGTGTGTTGTTGCTGGGAAGCATGTATGGTCTGTGCGTGTCGACCTTCACATCTTGGATAATGGAGGGTATGGGTTAATGAGTTATAAAATGTTTGCTGATGCAATTAATTTGTAAACACTTATAAGCTGCAGTTCTAATCATCTCCCTTGCCATTATAGGAATCTCATCGATGCTGCTAACATCGCTGCATTGGCAGCTTTATCTACTTTCCGGAGGCCTGAATGCACGGTTGGTGGGGACGATGGTCAGCAAGTTACAGTGCATGATCCTGAGGTAGGCATATACTCTCAATTTGCTCTATTGTATATCCCTCGAAGGTCATGCTCAGTTATAAATCCGTAGATTCACTACTTCACTATATGTCCTTATGAGCTAATTTGTATGACTCCCATAATTTTCTGTAATGTGCAACTGCAGTATTGATGGTTGCTTTTTTGTCCTGCTTTGTTGACCACTACAACTATCTTGTGTTCTGATTTGATGTATTTACAGGTTAGGGATCCGCTTCCTCTTACAATACATCATATGCCCATAGCTGTAACATTTGCATATTTTGGTGAAGGTAACATCGTGGTATGTCTCAATATTTAAGATTGAAGTGGTCTTGACTAATTTTCATCAAAGTATTAGCATCCTTAGCTGAGTAACTGACCTTTTTGTGTAGGTTCTTGATCCCACATACAAGGAAGAAGCAGTAATGGGAGGGAGGATGACTGCTACAGTTAACTCAAATGGTGATGTTTGTGCCATCCAGAAAGCTGGTGGGGAGGGTGTCATGTCAAGTGTTGTCATGCAGTGTTTAAGAATTGCTTCAGTAAAGGCTGCTGATATAACAAGCAAAATAAAGAAAGCAGTAAGTAAGCGACATTAGATTGATGACTAGCTGAGGTGCCCATGGGTTGATATGTTTCCCAACAAATTTCAAATCAAATCATGCATATTATGTAAAATAAGTTATATTTAAATTTGATGTGACTTTTGCATAAAGAAATTCTTTCTCTACCTACATAGAGATTCCTTTGCATGTTTACTTAGCTGCAAAATGTTCGTCTATACTACATCAGCATTTGAAGCAGATTGCTTTGCATATTTAACCTCAATAGAAATATTTTCCTTACTAGCAGTAGTTTCTCCACTAGATATAGATACACATGCAAATTTAGTGAAGCAAACTACCAAAGTGATTACTGCTAAGGTTGATGTTCCATAAGAGGACACAAATTACCTTACGATGAACTGTTTAGCGGCGTTACATTATCTTACTCTACATTGGCAGGACCATTAAGCTTACAACAACAACAACAATAGCCTTTTGTCCTAAGCTAGTTGGGGTAGGCCCATTAAGCTTGTGTAAAAAAAGCTGTAGAGAGAACGTTAGAATTAGCTTTTGGGTTTACCTAGAGCTAGACGCACAAAGTAACAACTGTCTGATGAACAACCCCATGGACTGAATTCCTCTAGCCTAGAGACTCCATAACTGTATTATTGGATCCCCATACATAAAACCAATGCACTCACATTTTCAAAGCAATTATTAGCTCTTTTATTTATTCTTCTGCGGGCTTGAAAATAAACATGTAACTTGATTCACCCTTAAACTGAGCTAGACTGGATTGAAATAAATATTGCCGCCTCGTCTGAGCTAAATAAATATACACATGTCATTCAAGACTTCAAGTTCTTGTTTTAAACATGACGTAAAGAAATTAAGGCGGAAAACTGGGTGGAGATGACTGAGGGGGAAAGAGAGGTGTATCTCAGATTGACAGTAGTGGCACACACCTTCTCAGGGAAAGCCAGGTGCTATAGATAGAATGATGAGGACTTGAGGCAGGGAGCCGCTGTGATTAGGGTTACAAGAGGACGGCGGCAGTCAGTCTGCCGCGAGAGAGCCTGTGTACATATGCGGCAGCCCACACAGCACCACTAGCTTTTGCAGGCTTTGCGGCAGCCCACACAGCGCCACTAGCCTCAAGACACAGAATAAGATAGCTGGCAGATTAACTTGCATTAAATACAAACTTGCACAAATTTACAATCCATCTCACATACTCAACCACATCCTAAAAGAAATAGAAAATATAACATGACAATGGCATTTCTAGTGATAAATAAGTTTTTTTGTGCATCTAGATGAGACAATATTTGCATATTGTAAGCATCTGCAACGTGATGTACATTTTCATCTCATTGTCTTCTTGGAAGTAGGTACCCCTGATTTTTTTTTTTTTAAAAAAATAGCAAGTTAGAAAACCTAGTTGTATGGAAAAATATGGCAAACCTAACTAACCATGCAAAAAGAGAGCTCCAAGTCTCTTCTACCTTCATAGTTCATACAGAACTGCTGCTACTAGCTGAGACAAAAACCAAAGCTAGATTTAAATAAATAAACCAGTAACACAACAGCTAGACAACTGCAACTAATATTAATTTATGATAAAAGGAACTAAGCACCAGATGCAGCCTTAGGGCCAACTAATCAACAAGCTATTGTTGCAAACCTTACTGTGTTCTCAAAAATGTAGCAGTTGTGGTCGCTGCAGTAGAGGGCTGAGATTGTCGCGGCCACTCCAGCTCTGGCTGCAGTGGATCCTTCGGTGGCCAGATGAATGGACGAGAATGATGGATCACGCACAGTCGCAACCGAGGGCGCAGCGATGGCGTCGAGGTTGAGGGGACGACAACAGGGTGCTGAGCCGATGGCAAAGCGGCTGGAAGGCCGGCGGTAGATTCTCCACCATTGGTTTGCAGATGCAGGTTGTAGTGCCTCTGGGTTACTTGGTTTGGCTGCATAGCGCTGCTAAAACTATGCGGGCCATAATGCTGGTTCTGGTGGGTTTACGGGCGTGGGCTGTCCCAGCGGGCTCACGGCTCAACTTGCGCAGCTTGTATTCGTAACGTGGTGGCTTGGGGATTTTTCTGATTTGTTGGGTGGGAGGAGGGTGAACAACTTCGTTGTAGGTTGTGCTGGATGAGGTGGTACTGATGGGCTCACATGTTGTGGTTGTCTATTTCGTGAGAGGAGGGAGAAGGCCAGAGCCAAGAAGGGATCTGAGGTTGTAGAATAGAGGACCCCATTACTAACTGTACTTTTTAAAGTAGCGAAGTTATTGCAGTTTGCATGTCTTTTGAGTGTTTGGTGGAATGTGAAGCTATTCAGATTATAATTTTCATTCCATGGTAGGCTTTGTATTTCATCAAGAATCTTATGGCTGTATTCTGTTTCAGGTAGACTCATACACCACCGAGAAAGCTTTAAAGAAAGTAAAACGTTTACCAACCTCAGTTCCTCAGAAAACTAATGTCACTGATGTAATTATGGAGGACAAAGGTGATGGTGAATTGGAAAAGCAAACTGTGCAGATGCCCAGTGATGTTCAACAGATAAGCAAAGGTGATGAGGACCGCCAAAGTATAAAAATGAATTCATCCTTGACTGGGGATCGAATTGCTAAACACAAACAAACATCAACATTCATTGGTGGCCCATCAAATTGGTAGTGGTTGGTCTGATGTTTTATTTCCTAGTTTTAGATATTTAGCATAAACATTTGCTTGACACAAGTTTTTTGCCAACTGGTCTTGATTTTTTCCATGTAGGGATCCATATTCTAAAGGAGTTTCATTAAGCTCCCTCAGAATTTCTGATTTGCCGGGTACTGTTAATTTTGTTTACATGTTATGGGTTTTCTTCTTGCTTGCTAACTCTCAATAACACCCTCTGTGATGTACTTGCAGTCATTCTTTGGTTGGCATTTGTAGTGCTCATTGATGATTAAATATCATCATTATGGCATGTCATTTCATGTTTTGATATAACCTTTCAATAGGGCTGGTAGAAATATTACACAAATCCAAGTCCTTTTAAATTCTGATGTCTACAATTCTGCCTCCCAAGTCTAGAGTTGTCCTTAAGTTTTCAGTCATTTTGATTTGCCGTATGGAACTTGCAATCTTTCTTGAGGAATACTTTGCTAAGATTGGTTCTCTCTCTCAAAGTTTGGACTCACTTATTTGCTTCGCATCATGCAGATCCACCAACTATGGTCAAGGTCAGCAGCCACGAGGATGCCCAACCAATGACTGAATCATCTAATGCTGAGGTGAACACATCAAGTGCTATGACTGCTGGAGAGTCTGATGAGTCCCAGGAAATTGGATCGCCAAAGAGTCTAAAAAGATGCCATCAAACCAAAACATAAAAGAAAGAAGAAGAAAAGTGAGAAGAGTTAGTTTAGTTCCGAGCCTGTAGTTTCCTATGCCCCAGGTGAGTGGTTATTTGTGCTATTGTTTTGTATTTTGTTTGGGGATGCTTATTGATAAGAGTTTACTAGTATTTGCCATTGTTGAATGTTATGTTGATTCCTTTGACGATTGCACATGCTACAGTTATATGTTATGACTACAACGATCATTTTACATTCCCCTAAATGAAGTGATGATTTTGCGCTGCAGGTAAATCGACGATAGTCTACAACACCTCAAACTCCTGATTGGTGGGGCTTCATCCGGGGTGGCATACATGGGTTTTTGTATTGGCAATCGTGACTGATGTTAGTAGTGACTACAGGCAAATTTTGTATAAGCTGTAGAATTGTACTTTAGGAATGGCCCAGTTAAATTTTTGGTCAACTTTGATTTGAAGCTAGTTCTGTGATGCATGATGTCCCAGTACATTCCATTGTTATATACTCGGAATGTTCGTATTGACAGGACTATTGTTCTCCAGACTACTGTTAATCCTCTATTGTCCAAACGGTCGTCATGATTCCCATATTGGGTATTTTGGGCCATATATGAACAGTTTGAGCACTTTTTAGGTTAAGAGCAAGGGGATTTTAAGGAGATCTTAGGGACAAATCTTGTTGCTTCTTAATCAATATATAATCAGCCTAGCTCTCATATCCTAATAATCCACCTTGTTTTGTTTCCATCCCCTCTCAATTCTCATGTAGTACACCAGACGACACTGATGCGGAGTACGTAAAGTACGTTAGCTCCTGCATCGGCCGCCATTCTGACTTTCTAAGGCCCTGACACAAGCGTTTGCCTTTGCCGAGCGAATAGTGAGTCGACGATGAGCTGCTGGCGCACAAAACAATGGACCGAGACTAGGGTCACACAAAAGCAGGGTGTACAGTACAGAGATGCAAAGTTGGAAACTGTAGTTACTAACTTACTATCTCTACCATTAACATCATGTCTTATGTTTCTGATACAATTGTTCCATTGTTTCAACAAACAACAGCAAGGACGAACACAGAACCCTGGTCAGAGCTCAGTGAGTTCCCTATACATTCAGTTCAAAGCGGCAGCGTAAACCTATTCCGAGAGGGGCTTCTTTCTCTACAAGATCTGGTCCGCTGCATCGTTACAAGGGATCAGATGACTCGTCCCAGAATTAGAACAAATTTGATCCAACCGATTCCAATGGTTTCTTATCTGACGGCTCATCGCTGAAAACTCTCTCCCTTGCCTTATCAGACTGCAAGGACGGAAACAGGTCAGTAAGCTATAAATCAATTTTTCTTCCTGCGGTCAGCGACTCAGCGTTGATAAGGGGAAAAAAAAGACTTGCATAGGTTTATAGAAAGCACAAACCATCTTCTGCCAGTTGCTGAAGAATGTTATGACGGCAAGAAGTAAGAACTGCACTATGGAGCCGCAGGAAATGCCCATCCAAAGCCCTTTCGCTTCCATCTTCAGAACAAAGCCGAGGAAGAGTGCTGTTGGAATCCCAACGAGATAGAACGAGCCCAGGTTGACATAGGCGCCCAAGTGTTGCCACCCACATCCTCGGGCGATACCTGATCATCATAAAACTAGAAGGGTTAGCATTTAGCACCAATGTCTATTGAGAGGAACAGAGAAGAGATGAACAATCAGAATGCTTCTGTTGTGAAGTTCAGTGGTGTCAGTCATCAAGCATTACAAAATGACAGCCACACTCTTCCGTGTAGTTTTAAGTTCAGATCGCTATTCACGTGCCGAAACACTCTTCAGAAGAAGTAAACCAAATTATGTAGCAGACAGAATAATACTAGTAGCTAGGAGAAAGGTTGTAATTTGCATACATAGTGACGTGGAGCCTGCTTACGGTAACATCTCTGCTAGATGCGTGTTGATGAAAACACCGGCATCCATGTTCACGTAAGAGCCCATTTTTTGAAGGAACAAACAAGTAACTCCACGAGTAACAATTTTTTGCTTCCACAACACAGAATAGCATTAGTATCGTGGAACAAAGTGAAAACAGAAGCGGCATCTTACCTGGTATGACACTGATGACTGACAAAACACTAATTGTCACTTGCCACCTGACAGGGCTTGTTACCCAAATTGAAAAGAGCACGCAGATCGAATTATGGAGATCAAACTATGGGTAAAAGGTGTAGTGATTTGGTGTAAAGCGCAAAACAAATTGTTTCATAACTTCACAGGTATATTTGGAAGATGTGTTTTCGAGGTTCAAAAGGGAGGAAAATACTTTTCCATTATACTCTTTTGATGAAGAGAAAGACAGATAAACAATTTAAGAAAGTTAAGATACGTAACCTGATAGAACACCTTGTAGACTGTCCGCAGCAACAGAGACGCACACAAAGGGAACCATTGCATTGACATACGCGGCAACATCCTTATCGCTGCTGTATGCATAGCCCAAGATGTGTTGTGACGCTAACAATATAATTGTGATTATAACTGCTTCCATCACTGCGATGCACATGATAACACAGACAGATGATCGAGCTCCTTCAGGGTTACCACCACCCAATTCATTTGCTACCCTAGTGCTGCTCATTGGGCAATATGAACAAAGTTAATTGTGGTTGTGTATTGATATGGAAGTAGCATCTTGGAGAGTACGAGTGGTTAAGCTTCTCATACCTTGCAGCTGCTCCAAGCCCATAAGGTATAGTATACATTAATGTGATAGTCGTCAAACTGATGAAGAGAGTACAAATACTTTTAGACGAAAAAAAATGTAACACAACAACACGTTAATGTAGATGTGAAAGTACTTACCAGATTGAAAGAACTGAAGTTTGCAGCTCTGGATTTGGTAAAATCCCTGAGACAAGAATAAGGATCTCAAAAGACCACCATTCGAAACTATAAAATAGTGGAATAGAATTCATTAACCCAATATGGAATCTTACACAGAAGAAGAGAAAGAAGCTTAAGAACATCACTATACTTACCACAACATCAGTGCAGATGGCAAAGCTAGGCGTAGAAACAGACCAACTCCTTTGAAAGCCTCAACAGTAGGAGGTGAACGGGTCTCCTTACAAGAATTCGAGTATCTGATGTAAGCAGCAAGCATAATCACATTTAACCAATATGACAAGCTTATTGCCAAAGAAGCTCCAATATACCCCAAACTGGTCTTGAACACTAATAGCCAACAAATAGGAATGTGCAAGAGCAAAGTTGCAATGGAGGACCAAAGCATAGGAATTATCAGACTCTGAGACTGTAGAAATTTTGTGAGAGGCTGGCTGATGGCGTATGCAAAGAGACCTGAATCAGCCAGGCTATGTATCTCCCAGCTTCCTTTGAGATCAAGGGGTCCTGACCTATGAGGATCAGGAGTTTGCCTATGAATGCCCATAGAAGTGAAATCGGAATGCTAACAACAATGAGTGTGACTATAGCTCTATAGATGTGCATCCCCAGTTTGTCATACTGTTTTGCCCCATAGGCTTGACCACATAGAGTTTCCAATCCACTTGCCATCCCAATCTGTTTTAGAAGCACAGAAGTTAAGTTATTATTTCCACCCCACAAAATATATATAGTCACACATTTTAACCGGCGTGAAGTAAAAATGTATTTGTGCACCTGACCACCTGTTTCACGGATAAACTTTTGGCTACATTATTTTCCAAAAAAAAAAAAAAAATTTTAAAAAAAAAAACCCCCGAATGTTTTAGAGTAGTTCTCCATCCAGATTAAATATTTTCCAAGAATGGAGTGAAAAATTCCATGTCGACACCCAGATTTTTAGCTCTAGAAACACCGACATGATCACTGTAACTCTTCTAGAAAATCCTGTATAAGTTGACAGTAACTAAAATTGAGTGGCAAGAGAGAAGGGTTTCACCCGATTCTTTAGTTACACAAAATTTGCTTTGAAACTATAGCAAAATAATTACTATAACTCTAGCATACTTTGAGTGTCAATTTGACTTAATTTTATAGTAACTAAATTCGAGTATGATTGCACCCAAATCTTAGTTTTACTCCCAATGAAACAAGGAAAGAAAAAAAATCAGGTCTAGAATATAAGATTTTCTTTTTAAGATTGATGAAGTCAGCATAGACGCCTCGTCACGTCACCACGTCACTTACTCCGGAAGAATAATAACACTAAATCATGAAATAAATAAATCAAACCAGAATTTACTTAGACAGTAATATAGCTCCCTATGTGGTTTGTTTATTTGACACAATCATTAGTTAAACAAGTAAATTATGTTTTTAAAAAATGCAGATGCATGCCAGTACTCTTTTTGTGTGTGTGTGATTGTGCTTAAGTACTTTTTTTTATCGGAAGTGCTTAAGTGCTCTAGATACATGAGTATAAACAGATGGGTGGCAGGACTTGATAGATGATAATAACATGTTTTAGGATTCAAACTTCTTATTAAACAATGGAATAATATTTTGCCTATTTATATCTATGTATAAAAAATTCTGTGGCATATACACATTTGTTAAAGTAAAAGAAAGTGCCTCTATTATTGTGCTAAGTAAAGTGTGTAAAATAAAGAGCATATCTAAAAGGTTTTTGGTGCGATATCAAAAGTTATCTATATTATCTTAGACTTTTTTTTTTTTTTTTTCTACATGCGCTCATCTTGTTGTACATTGATCACAATTAGCATGTTCACTCTAATCAAATGCATTTGAAGAGTGCATCGTCTTAGAGCTGAACATCATGATGAACGCGTAATTAATTGACGCTACTAATTAGATTTATGTTTAAACTTTGAACCCGATAATTTCTCAAAAAAGAGAGGAGCGCGGCACATGCATTTACGCCTTTTATGATCTGAATAAAAGCGAAACTGATGAAGTACAGCACAGAAATGCATGAACGCTGCCGTGGCATTTTGTTTGGTCGGCACCTTTGTCAGCAGGTTGCCGTGGTTGAAAATGAAATTGTTTCCTTCGTCTGTTCCGGGACAGAGTTTCCCGTTCAGAGACGTCACTCACTTGTTTATCCGCCGGCCGTGCGCAGATACAACGGATATGCTCGGTGCAGGAGAAGACGACCGGCGCCGGTGCCGCGGTAGGGCACCGGCACCGGCACCGGCACCAACTAGCTGCCATGGCGCCCACGGTTAGTTGCACGCAGATGAGCAGATGCATTCTAGCTCCATGCATGTTTCGGAACAGAGATGTCGACTGTCTCACTAGAAACAGCTTAGCTCAATTTCTACGAAGCAGCATAGGAAACAGCGCGTGTGTTCGTCTCTTCTGGATAGACAACTGACACCAGCGCTAGCTGCAACCGCCGGCGCGGCGGTGACGGTGCCACCAGGATTCAGGAAAACAGACGGTGTGTAGCCGCTATCTATCCACGATTATATATATATAAATATAAGAGGTATATATATATAAAAAGAGAAGCCAGGTAAGCATGTCGATCCATGCAGAAGCAGATCGAATTTCTAAAGCTTCAGAGAAGTGGAGCAGGGTTGCCGATGATACATTGATACTGACAAGTGACAACAGATGTGCCAAGGTGATTTCCTTGCCGAATGGTACTCTATCTACCTTCTGATGAAGTGGAGTAGAAGGCATGGAATATATATATGAGCATCTGTTTTGTCCCTGGTGAACCCACAGGAACACAGTTGTAACTAGCAACCGCCGGCGGTGCCATCAGCGTTCAAAATAAACGGGCTGCCTAATGCTTGTATTCAGATTTCAGAGACGGTCAAAATGACTTTTCTCAGCCACTTCAGGGGCTCGGTTCCGCACTACAAGCGCGAGGCAGCCCGTATTCTCTGTCCCGGGCCCCAGCCCCGTTCGCGACGTGGCAGCGGTGGTGGACGTGCTGGTAGTCGTTGACCGGCCTGCTGACCTCTCGCTTTGCTTTAGTCGCTCTCGTTGTCCCTCTTAGCACAACACTCTAAGCTCCACCGTTTAAGCCGGTGCCTCCTGTTAGGGTGTTAGCCTCGTGTGCCCCCGTGCAGCTCGCTAGGGGGTCCACTAGGTTGTAAAAAACTTTTCCAACTTCTCTTAATGCAAAACGGGTCAATGTGACTGGTTTCGAAAAAACTTTACTGAGCCAACCAAATTAAACATTGTGATAAACGATATGTTTTTATAACCAGATAAAGTGGCTTGTAGATGATAAAAGCTGCTTCGACAGAATGGGCAATTTGAATCAGGCAGAGATCTCTCCAGCCTCGCCCTAAACCCGGTGGCATCCAGATGGAAAAGCCTATGGCGACTCATACCGACCTCAATAATCCAATAAGTCAGCTAAGCATGTCGCTTCATAAAAGCGCCATCAGTTTCCTGAAGCTTCAGAAACGGTACTAGTTTTTTTTTTTTTTTTTTTTTTTTTTTTTTTATCAGGAAACGGTACTAGTCATAAAGACAGAAACACAAGACGAGAAACAAGCATGGCCCTTTTTTTCCTTTGTGCTCTCCTCGCCTTAAGAATATCAAATCCAGGCATCTCTCTTCTCTGGTGAGTGAACACCGACTAGCGGCACATAATCTACACTAAAGATCATCAAAAAAAAAGGAAAGAATCTGTAAATAAAGAACTAAAAATAGTGCACTTGGCTCATCACCATGCAAAAATTCACACTAAAGCGAATTTTGTAGAGAGGTGAAAAGTTTATTTCAAAAAAAGAGAGGTGAAAAGATGACAAATGAAATGATCATGACAAGGGGTTGTTGCTGCAAGCTGCAGGCACCAAAAAGGTCTAGAAAAATTCACGTACACATCCTGGTACAGTGTTGAATCGTCGTGCAAAGTTGTCTCTCAAAAAAGCTTCAGAAAATGGTTCAGTTAATCTGCTGGTTTTGTTGTATTTCCTCAGGTTTGCTGTTATTGGAGCACATGCTTTCGCTGCATTTGCTCACATTTCGCTTGATCAGCAGCGTAATCTCGGTAGGCTGCCCGGTTAGACATGCAGAGGTTCAGTTCCGTCCACAAAACTGAGATCAAATTTAACTGGAGCATGCATCCAATTGGCAGCAAATTCATTTGCAATCAAGCCCTGACAGTTGATGAAAGCAGCAGGCATCAGCAAGCTTAATGCCTTTAAAGAATAAACATTGCCTTTAAAGAATAAAGTTCGAGAAAAAAAAAATCAATATGGAAAACGAGGCCAAACAAAGCGCAATAGCATATGCTTGCAATCACAGGTCATTTCATTTCACCACTTGCTTAAGTGAGCAAAAGGATTCCAGTTAGCCGCTATACTGCAAAGGCCAAACCAGGTGACCAAGACTAGCCAGTGAGTAGTTTTAAGGTAAAACACTACTCTAAACTCTAATGAAGCGTACAGCAGTTGCAGGAGAACAGGCTGAAATACTATCATACTAAGGAAACATCCAGGTACCCAGCATTTGCATCTCAAGTTACAGAACAAAGAGTTTTAAACCACCATGTGCTAGAACCAGGATCCCAGGGCAATGCATAACCACTGAACCCGTTTGTAACAATGCACAACCTGTAAGGGGTGCGATCAAAATATTTGAAGCCTACTGTCTTCATTGGTCAGCTTCAGGTTTGCTTCCATCTCCATCGCCATTGCCATTGCCATTGACATTGCCTGTGTGGTTTTTCTGGCGAGGCCGTCTGGGGTTCCTGCTGCTGCTGCCCCGTGCCTGTACTGGGTTCAGGATGGAAGTTGATAGGGAACTTGGTGACTCGGGCTTGTCGGCCAAGATATTTCTCTGCACCCTGTCAATTAGTACCTTTGCTGGAGGCTCCTCTCTCAATTGCTCATCATCATAATCATTGTTCACGTAGTAGCCTACTCTCATGAACTCCTGGCCCATGTAAGAGCATGTCAATAGCAGCACAGTCACACCAATTATGTCTTCCTCACGGATCTTTGAGGGATCCGTGGGTCAGCCTGCAATTGGATTGCCATATTGTTTCTCAAAAATGGGTAGATATGACTTAATGCAGAAGGGGAAATCACAAGCTTGTGCACACGCACTTTATTCTTCACAAATTTTAGGATCTATTGTCCCGTGAATGTTTGGTGTAAATAGAATAGAGCAACACAGCAACAATTTGAATACCTGGAGGACAAAACGGTAGGTCCCAACATTGACAGGGCCAACAAGCACACTCTCAAGCTGTTGGTCATAGTTTTCATCTTCAGCTGATCCAACATATATAAGCTTCCACTCCAGATCTGAAATGCAAAAAAGGGGGGCTCTTTACATGTATTTTAAAATCCAGCATTCAAAAGCAAAGACAGATCAAAACATATGAATTGCATATACGCCTAATACAGATCATAGTACATCTGGATATGCCTTTATAATACGCAGGGAAAATTGTAATCCATAAATTATATCCCAGTACTTCAATTTTGATGGGTTATACTTGTACAATTTCTAAGTAGTACCTATCATGATACGCCTTTATGCCACCATCAACAAACCAGAGCCAGAAGACGGAGAAAGTAAACATGTCTGGACCAGAATTATCTTAGATAATGACCCACCCCAGCAGCTTTTGAAGCTAGAAGGATCCCAAGGAATCATGTAGCTTATGAAAGATGCCAGCAGACTAACCACTGGAGAGTGCAGTGAATAAATCACTAAAAAAGCAGAACAGAACATTTTCAGAGTTACCAGCAATAGAACTATAGAAAATTAAAAACAACCACCTCAAAGGAAATATACATTTCTATCATCAGTTATAGCTAACAAGTGATAATTCCTTACAAATATAGGATACAGCTAATATGAGATTTATCCAATGCACATTCAATTATAATCAGCTTCAAGCACAACTAATGCTAGATTGTAGGCAATCATCCTCGCATGGCAAAGGGTGCGCATAGATTTTTTTGCACAACTGTCTCTAATGTGGCACACAGATTTTGACAATGACTCGCTAAGCAAACAGGTTCAGTCATATGACATACCGGTTTCTAGACACCAGTAATTGTGGATATATAATACATGATCAAGAATCACATGGTACAGAATAGCATAGTCGAATATGCTGCGTTCTTATGCTAATTGTTACATAAAGGCAAGAATATATTTAAGAGATGTTAGCAACACCTACAGTTCAGTTTCCCCCACCAAATCCCATGTAACCCTTCTTACCCAACAATTAGCTGTATGTAAAAATTGTTAAGCGATTCTTATCATTCATAGATTCGCCAACCAATCGCCCTAAATCCAAAAACATACTCCGTTACATGAATAGAATATGCAGCGAACAAGAACAATGATAGCCAGCCTCGACTGCAATGGCATTGGCACCGAACAGGAATGCAACCGATGCAGCGGCGCTCGACTCGACTCCCATACCCTCCTGATCCCATCCCGTCTCATCCTGCAGAGATAGCAAAGCCCAACCCGATAACCCGGTATCCATCCAACGCGACACGACACGCACCGACCTCACGACGCACGAAACCCTAGCCCCCCGCCGCCACGCATCGCATCACGGAGGGAACCGAAGAAAAAAAGGAGGTGGGGAGGCGATCCGTACCGTCGTCGAGGGGCACGAGGCACTCGTAGGAGATCTCGAACTGGAAGGGGTTGAGGAAGGCGGTGGGGTTGTCCAGCACCGCCACGTTGGTGATGTTCACCGCGCTCATCGCCGCTCGCCGCCGCGCGTGCTCTCCTCCAGCAGAGGGGAAAAGACGAGGGAGGGAGCGAGCCGCGGCGGCTGGGGGTCGGATTTCTGACCAGCGGGTCGACAACTGCTCGAGGGCAAGGCCTTTCGGGCGGGTTTAATGAGGTGGGATGAGATGGGGAGCGGCGGGAACCCAAATTGGCTTGGCGGGAGACGGCCCCGAGACCGAGGTTTGGAGTGGAGACTGGAGAGGAGAGGTGGGGAGGGGAACGGACCGGAAGAGACGAGTGGACGACGACCCAACCGCTGTCGAAACTGAAGAAGCGGAATTGCACGAGGGCCTTATTTTAGATGGTGGAAAAATTCTCAAATTTTAGAGGAAATCGCGCGAATTCTACTGGTACTTACTACTTGGACCGTATTACTTCTTGTTCTTGCAATGTAACGCAGCTTCTACAAAATTGACACAATGCAAACGACCAAATAAATTGACACAATGTATCTTTACTGATACGTAATAGCTGCAAGCACATTCGTTGGGACTTGGGAGAGACAAATGAAACGACAGAAGTCGTTGAGAGCGATGCTCTTGGTAACAAGACTGATTCAACAGAAACGATGGAGACGAAGCCCTGACGGAACGAATATACATGAGCACGCTTACATAATTCGATATAAGAATGATGATGCCGTGTACTCTTTCCTCGCTGCTACGAAATTTACTCCCAGATATACAGCAGACATGTTACCAGTGTTTCTCTTCAACAAGCCTAGTCAAAGGTTCAACTTGGACACCATAATAATACAGACATAAGACAACCACAAATGGCTGGTGCATACAAATCGCTCAAAGAACTGGGTAGAACCATGGTGACAAAGGGACCAGTACAGTTCCAAGGCAGGATTCCACCTCACTTTTTTAGAACACTGCAACGCAAAAAACAGGAAGCATATCATGAGCAGCGGTACATATATCAAACACCAGCCGTTACAGTAACAAATTAACTCAAACAACGGAACTCTTGTACAGCAAGAGACACAAACTAAAGAAATCTCAGCACGGTCAATTGGTCATAATAACAGTCATACCCAACAATAGCTGTCCTTCTGGAAATGAAACTGCATTTTGCTGGGAATGAATATTACTTACTTGTAAAGGTAGGCCGCAATTCCAAGAATGACACACAGAAGGATGATGTCGATGCAAAAGTTGCGACTTGATCTAAGCTGATAACAGGTCAATGTGAAAAAACAAACAGTATGAGGTCACCAAACTATGCAAGCATTAGTTAGCAACTACAGAATTGAAGTGCTAGGTTTTACCTGAAGAACAGTCTCCTTCAGTCTCACGTTGGTATTCTTCAAATCCGCATTGGCTCTATCCACCTAAAATCATAATTATATAGCAAAATAAGTGTTGCTAGACAATTTCTAGAAGGAGCCTGCAGAAACTAATGGCTGCCAGATAACAGACCTTATCATCCATTTCATCCATCAGAGGGACTTGTCTGTCCAATTCCTGAAGATCACAGTTATTCAGTTAATTGTCCATAACTGACTATAATAATTATCATATAACAAGAAATAAAGTGCAAAACTCAACCTCATTCATATCAGATGCCATATTTTTCAGAGTCTCCAGTCCCTCACCAATAACGCCCAAACCTTCATCCTGCACAGTTTTATTGCCAAAGACAGGTTACACCATATCACAAATTGAGAGGAAATGCATCCAGCAGCAAGAGAATATGAAACAGAAAGAAGGAAAGTAGCTGAGTGAATTTACCTGTTTGATTCTGCGCATCTCATATTCCCGACGGAACTGATTAGATTCTTCTGTCCCCTTAAAGTAGTCATCATCAAAGTTCCCATCTGTGTGTTTTATGTGGAGTTACACAGGGGGAAGGAGGGAAGGACATCAGGCAGTTATTAAAATAGAGATGAAAGTCAAAACTAGAAGGAACTTAAGTCTCATGAAAGACTGCAAATGAGGTTCAGCTTGATTACATGACTTTCCAATAACTAGGGACCAACAAAGTTATATATTTTACACTGATTTATGAATCTAGACAATTACATTTTCGAATTGGGCATACAATGGATCATGGGTTTCATCAAAGGTGTACCAATTGTTTCCTATACTAAGAACAAAGGTGACAATAAAGATGTTCAGTTCCTCACTAACCAGCAGTAGTGCCAAAGTTTATGGCTCCTCCAGTGCGAGATCCTGAGGCTCCCCACGCCCCATTTTTCTTTGTGGCAGTAGAACTACCATCTGGGATTGATTGTATTCTGTCAGGTAAGGCGGCAACCAGATCACTACGGGTCGCGATTTCTTCTCTTGTGAGCCCTTTCACCTGTTCAAAGGAGTCTTCAGAAATAACACTTTAAATAATTTTTATAACTTCGTATACCTAAAAGTTTGCATGCCATCAAATATAACCATATAACCGAATGCTAAATTAAACTGTAAGCAGCACATTAAATTAAAAACAAAGCATGTAAAACCAAGCAATTGATTACTTGCTCAGCACTCACACAAAATTTTGTACCATTACAAAAAGAGAAGCGTGAAGAAGTATGTCAGCTTATCTAAACTCAAGTGCGCAGGTGAGAAAAAGATTGGGCAACAAGTTGAAGGTCAAACATAAGACGGACGCCAAGAATAACAGGCATACATGAAGTTCGGCAGCATCAGAAAAGAGACAACATTCAGCTTTCAGCTATGTCAAACAAATAAATATGCATTTGAATAAAAGCAAGAAACATAATATGGAGGGAGGTCTCATATTGCTTCAATTCATGTAAGAGAATAGCACATAAGTGGAGAGAAAGATTGAGTAAAACCAGTAAGCTGATCAGCCTCATTCTAGGATTGTCTAACTGCAACACAGGTTAGTGCGTACACAAGCACGAAGGAACCAGATGAAGGCCACAATCAACCAATTAGCATACGTCTAGATACCAATCAACATGGCAAAACACAAGCCATTCAAAATTTCACTCAAGCCTGCTCATTCAGCACACTGGTAGCCATCATGCAAGCAATCCTACGAAATTCTCACACAAGTCGTCACAAACTACTGATCCAGACCAGGGGTTTTTCCCCAAATTCTGCCACACATGCTAGCACCAACAACCAAGTCACCAACAATCTTAAAATTCACAGAATGGCCAAGTAAATCATTTCCCAAGCGTAAAGACTCCCTAAGAATCTAAGACCTCCAGCCGCACATCCTAATTTTAGCCAGCTATATAGTCCAAGCAAGTTTGGTTACTGCCAAACACGAAAACAAGCCCTCAAGTCACCGAGCTCGCAGATCTAGCACACTTGACCCATAACTCAGCGGAGGCAATGCGGGTACTAGGGCGGCAACCTTCTTCACGGCAAGGCGCTGCAGCTTGGGCAGGTCCTCCTCGAGGAGCTTGGCCTTGGTGCGCCGGATCTCGGCGTTAAGCGCCACCACCGCGGCCCGGTTCTTCTCTTGCTTTGCGGTTTCCGCTTTCTGTTCCCAAACACCAAAACAGACGGTCATCAGATTCAGATCGAGTGCTCCTCCGGGTCGTTGAGGCTGAGAGAGAGACGGGGGCTGAAGAGGACGGGATCTCACCTCGACGCATTGGTTGATGTCCGCGTCGACGGACGCGTAGAGGCGGGCGAAGGGGTCGTCGCCGGCGACGTTGGCGCCGTTGAGCTTGTCGACGTCGTACTTGTCGTACTTCTGGCAGATCGCGTCCACCCGGGTGAGGATGTCGATCACGGTCATCCTCGCGCCCCGATTTCTCCCGCCGCCGTGGGCGAATTCGAGGCGAGGATTGCGGAGGAAGGAAGCGAGGAAGAACCCGAGAGAGTACGGCGAGCCAACCGAAGCTCAACTGAACGGGGAAACGGGAAAGGGAAGAGACGAGACGAGACGAGGCGGCGGAACCTGTCTGCTGCTACCTGCCCGAGTCTGCCTGGCTGGCTGGGGCACAGCCTGGACGGCCGGTGGCGACGACGCCGTCCGCCGGGCCCCACCAACCGGCCCGGCCTAGGAACACATCGGTTGGTGGATTGATTGGGCCGATTTGTGGCAAGTTTGGACTACTACTGTGGGCCATACTTTTTTTCGTAAAATAGAACGTAGGCCCGTAGAATCTATGATCGGGCCTAGGCCCATCAGCTAAACTGATACTAGTGTCTTTCTCAAAAAAAAAAACACACACACACACACACAAAAAAACTGAACTGGTAGGGTCGTCCATGGACCATATGTTCCTTGCAAAATTGCAGTAGATGATGTATGATTGTGATTTGGATGAAGTAGCAAAAAGTATGTCATGCCAAGATTTACAATACTCCTTTGCCGCTATGCCAAAAAGATACAACATAAAAAAATAACCATCTGACATAAGCTACAATATAATTAATGTGATAGCTGCCGTGTCCTAAATTTAATATATTATAATAATACACTAACCTAACAACCTTACAATATATGCTTAGATTCCTTGAGACTTTGTTCTGTCGCATAAGGCGCATGATACAAGCACGCAAGCACCCTACGTGACGCACTGCTTACAGATCGATGTTCACGATGCGATTATTAATTGATTGTGTTGTGTGCAAGCATTATCCTACGAGATCCAGTGAAGCCGAGTTAAGTACGTTGGCTCTTTAGGCAAACGCTATGCCAGTACTGTCTTGAGAAGAATACTATTCTAGTTCGGTATTAATTTGACCAAGCTATCTAAAGTTTGACAACAAATATATTATGGCCATATGCTGAATCTAATAGTGTGCACAAAATTAAACGAGCTCAAAATTAAATAGTTTATCTCTCATTAAATTTAACTAGGATTGTACCTATTCTTCGCATGATGGAGAAAGATCGAAGGGTACTAATCCATAATATAATGTGTAAATTATTATTATCCCATGTCTAGTGTGAGACTTGACAGCTCCCGGTGCGAGAGAGCTAATCATAGTCAATAATGTCAACACTCTGGGAGCCCATTATTGAGACAAGACGGCCATCAAGTCGCCCATCTCGTCAAACAAAGGAAACCAAGCGCATCCATCAGGGAAAAATACTGCCACTTGGAGTTGTGGCCTAGTTCTTCACTCCCCTCCATGGTTCTATTCCATTGCAAAACAGGATATATACTACCAGAACTGGTCCATCTCTCAGTACGAGTAGCTGCTACTACTATAGGATACTAGGTATAGCAATAGTAGAAACCTACTAGAACTATAGAACAGGAGGCTAACTAGCTAGGTAATCACCTACAGCCTTCCATTCAGGCCGGCATCAGCTCGATCGATCACGTCTCTATGCATGCATGTTTCAAACCTAGACCGCCATGGTTTTCTAAAGGAGAGGTCGCTCGTTTTTCTGCTCACGTTTCACCTTTTACACGCGGAGAAGAGAAGAAGAAGGACGACCACGGGTGTGAACCGGCACCTATGTTAGAATTTAGACGGCACTAGCTAATGATTGTACGTCTCCGGTCATGTGTGCCGCGTGTGTCATCACGACTATATGCAATTTGGCCATTGACGATGAGCTCTACAACTAGGAATAATTTGAAGGCGACGATCGACGATGAGACAATTAGACAAACAAACCGGCAGACGATCGAGTAATTAAAAAGATGATCCATCCAGCCGTTTTCTGCGAGCGAGGATGACGACGACGACACTGACCGGGTGTGGTGTTGTGTTGTGTTGTTTACTCGATGTACTGGCCACGGAAACTTGTGGGAACGAAACGTCGTCGCCGCCGCAAAAACTTTTGAGGTCGATCGAGACAATGTGGATTAGATTAGTATACTATTGGATTGGATGATCAATTTTGGGTTTTAAGTACGTGCTGGGTGACGTAGAAGGCACACTATGGTTTGCCTATCACCGCCGACCCTGGTGTACGGTCTACGGAGAAAGTCAAAAGTACTCGGGAACGCAAAGGGCCAAGGAGATACTCCTATCTTTAGGCAGTAGTACGTGCTGAAGCTAGCGTGACGTGAGGCAGTAAAAGTTCTAGAACTACTCTACTCCTTTGGTTGGTGAAGTTTGTTACTATTGTTTAGGATCGGAGAGTGTGCAGGAAACCGAACGTCGTTTCGCTCGTTAAAGTTGATGAAAAGTCTCCTGGATCGTCAGTTGCTGACATGTAGTAGCATACATACAGTAGATGCTCAGGATCAGGGATTGAGTGGCCGCGGATGCAGGCAGTGCCACTGCCAGCCATCTCGTCTGCCACGGAGCCACCCTTTCCACTCCAGCGACAGCGAGGACACGCCTGGGCAGTGGTGCGAGGACACACGAGCTGCCGCTGCCCAAAGCGTGTGCCTACCGTGGGACGGCTCCGTTGGTTTTCCGTCCCTGTCCGGTGGTCTCGTCGCCCAGGCAAATAAAGGCCGCCTCCCTCTCCCTCGGTGCTCTGCTTTTGCATGCGAAATCCGGGCACCTTGTGGCGACGACGACGAGTGTGAAACGGCGCCGGCTGTCGTAGATGCCAGCCCCTCGAGCGGACGGCCCGGCCGCCGGTGGAAAAGGCGGAGGAGGTCCTGTTGTGCCTGCGCTTGTGGCCCCAACACTCTTTATTGTACTCCTCCTCCTTCCTACTAGTAGTAAACAAACTGTTGGCGGTGTCCACAGAACTTTTGACTTGGTACTCTTACGTACCCCCCCCCCTCTCGTCTCGTCTCGATGCCGGAAGAACATTCCTCTCTGAAGAAAATGGCAAGGCCTCAAAGTCATTTCACCATCATCATATCACAGCACGCACTCGTGCTGGACGTACTGGATGGCCAGCTTCTAAACGGGAAAAAAACCGTCACCTCAAGGCAGAGACGAGCTGCAAGAATATGCCTGGCAAGAGAAGCAAACAAAGAGAAGAATGACGAGCAAATAGCCGCGTGAACAAAACGCATGCCGCCCAGCCGGTGCTGCTGAATTACTCATCAGAAGACTACTAGTAGTAGATACTAGACATTATAGTTTATCCCCATCCTTGTGCAGACATGTCGAATTTTACATCTCAGGTGCCCTGGTTCAAAAGCAGTTTGGACGATCTCTGTGGAATATTCAAGCCACGGTACCGACAAGCGCAAGGGATCGAACAAGTGGGTTGCATGCGTTCCAGGCAAACAAGTGCGTGCGTGTGCGCACCAGTTGTTAAAAGGAGATCGATCCACAGTGTCTGATTGGGAGGCGTCACCGGCCGTTCCCCTTGCTGCCCTCCCTTGTTCTTCAGGCTTCAGCAGAGAGAGATATACATCATACATGCATGGCGGCCCTTTTGATCTTGTCATGTTATATGTGTTACTAGGCATTGCATTGGTGTCATGTGTCCATCTGCCTAACTTTTGTTTGTTTCGCAGTGCCTGTCACAGAGTCAAAGGCATATCTCGCCTGTTTGATTTCGCCACCTACGCATAGTACACCCTACACCGTATACTCCGTGGGTTCCCAAGCCAGTGGTTGTGGTTCTGTTGACGATTTTATATTGGTTGGTTTGATATCCCGGTTCAAACACAAACTCCTGTGATCGTCAAGCATCAAACGAGACCTGAATGAAGCACATTTTTTTAGACCAAATAATGTACTCTAACCTGAAGCACATGCTGGTGGCACAGTCCATACGAAAAAGACACGACAGATATCAGGCATATGCTGTAATAATGTGTGATCAAACCTTCAAACTGACCATACATAATTTTCAAAAAAAAGAAAAACAGTCCTCGCTGGCAATCATGGCATTCCTGAATCCTTTTCCCGCTGAAGAAAAAAAAGCTCGCATCCTTTTACCGACAGGTTAAGAACGACATCTCTCGATCCGGTGATGAGGGCTGCGAGACGTACGCGACGACCTTTTGATCATGCATGTGACCATTGGGTTAGCTCCTACCCATCCTGAAAGAGACAGCACCAAAGCTGGTCTTCTTGCTGGTCACTCTCGCTCTCAAGCCTTGCTTTGCTTTGCTTCGCGGGACCTGCAAGTCACTCTCTCTTCTCCTCCCCCATCATCGCCTTTGCTTGCTGATCGATGCTGCACTGTAGTCTCTTTCGCATTAGTTTTTGACGCTGTACATCCACGTACAGTGATTCTGCTGATTCAATTCCCATGTGTGTTTCAAGTTGTATGCATATATATATATATGCAAATGTGAAATGCAATGGTTTGCCAAGATGAGATGTCCTTTCGCTTGATTGATTTGCAGTCTGCTGCATGCATGAGTCAGTTTAGACTGATCCAAACCCCGGCGGTTCATCCAGTGCATTTGGTGAGTGAGTGAGTGAGTGCCTGGTAGTTAGGTCGTTAGAGCTACCAAAGCAAAGCAAAAAGGGGATCGAGTAAGCAAAGCGGCTTGGGTCACAGGCTTGCATGTCGTCGTTTCCTGTCATCGTTTTCTCCTGCCAGGACAGAGAATCCCCTCACAAACCAGCTAAGAACGATCCAAGTCCACTCCCGGAACAAGGTCCCATCCATGCATACCTATCTTGACTTGTTGCGTTGGTGGACCGTGGGCATGGCCACACCTACTTCCGATGTCGAAATGCATGCATGGATACTCCTACTTGGGTTATTGGGATGTTACTTCATTAATAATGTAGTTAGCTATCTTTTTTTTTCTCGACCGGCCATTCACCCGTATTTCATTAAGAGGAAGTCAAAACACCAAGCCAAATACAAAGTGATGTCAAGCGGACATCGAAAGCAAAGAAGACCTAACAAACCGAACGGCAAACAAAAGGACCGAACGAGACGAAACGAACGAAACTACACTAAGCCACCTGAAAGACGCAGGAGAGGCACTACATCCTGAAACTAGCTTGCGACCACACGGTCACCGCCGGCGCTAGGACAGCGAACCCGGCACCCACCCAATCTTCAGCTTCCCTGGCCACCGCCGCTGCCAGTTCCGTCATCGAAGCCGATTGATTTCTGAAGACACGTGCATTCCGTTCCTTCCATACCACCCAAGAGCACAAGAGGAGGAAAGTGTCAAACATCTTTCGGCAATCCCCGTCAACTCTCCTTCGCCGCCGTAGCCACCACTCGGCGATGTCCATCTCTTCCTGCGGCACCAAGCTCGCAAAGCCTGTTGTGAAAGCATCATGAACCATAATTGTCTGGTGACAACACAACCGAGGAAAAGATGAGAGCAGGTCTCTGGTTCCTGCCCACACAGCGTGCACGCATCGCCATCTTGCGCAGACCATGCCTGAACCTTCGGTGTCCCGTCCAAATCCTGCGCAAAGCACAAGCGAAAGAAGTAACGCACACGGTCGGTAGCGTCGCGCCAAAAGCTCCTTTGCCCCCAGCATGGGCGCCCCCCATGGAAGAATGCCCGATAAGCCGATGATGCCGAGTAAACACCGTTTGTCGTCCATTTCCGAACAAATCTGTCGGGCACAAGAGGCTGTAGCTCCACGTCCGGGCGAGGGCGCGCCATACGTAGATATTGGCGGAGATGACTGCGCCGCTTTGGAGCACCCAGAACGATGTCATCGACCGGGAGCTAAGATGCGGCGCATGTTTCCGCAATTTCTTCTTGCGGTTCGACAACGCCAAACGAGCAAAGCGCAAACTCGCATAGACAACCAACCGGCAGCCATGAGTCGAGCCACATGAGGGCCGACGGCTCCATCGCCAAGGCTGACCGAAATACTTGCATCAGCCATGGCCGCGACCATCTTATCCGTAGTATGAGGCAAGTCCGCCCACGGCGAATCACGATTAGTCCCGCCCGGCCATTCCCATCTCAATCTGAGTGCCATGCCGAAAGGTGGAGATCAAGGAGGCCAAGGCCACCCAAGTCCGTCGGCCGGCAAAAGCGATCGGGCCACGCCAACATACACTTGCCACCCGTAGTCACGGCGGAGCCCGACCAAATGAACGCACGGGCGATACCCATCGACCGACCAACGCCCAAATGAGAGAGGCAACAAGAGATGGCCACATGGGTTGGGATGGAGGACACAACCTTGGCAAGCCGCACCCGACCAGCCTTTGGTGAGTAGATCCGCCTTCCAAGTCGGTATCCTTGCCGCGACCGCATCAACTAACGCCGCTCATCGCCCGCACGACCGCCGAACGGAGAGTGGGGCGCCTGTGTACCGCACGGAACGATACCAAGACGCATGGAAACGCCTGCCGCACGAGGTCGACATCAACGCCGAGCACCTTATCGGCGACAAAGACACTTGTCAAAGTTAGTTAGCGTACCGGATGCACCAAAGAAAGAGGTTCGGGAATCTAACGCAGGCGAGGTCAGCGGGTAGCGGCTTGAGGAGGAGAACGAGGTCGTCAGCGTGATAGCGAAGTTCTATGTCGAATCACCTGACCCGGAAGCGGTGAGAGGACCTCGCCGCGTGTCCGCCGCTCAATAACGCATTGAGCACCTCCATGCAAATCACGAAAAAGCATTGGGGAGATGGGATCTCCCTGTCGCAGCCCTCTCCTCGCGCGCAATCCTACGACCAAAGGCGACCGCTCAACAAGACTCGGTGCTCGCCGTGGATAGAAACATGGCCATCCAGTTGGTCCATCGCCGCGGAAACCCAATGAAGGACAGAACCTCGAGAAGAAAAGGCCATGCTACCGAGTCAAAGGCCTTGCTGATGTCGATCTTCAAGAGGACCGAAGGATGTCTATTGGTGTGTAACCAGCGACATGCGAGCTGTACAGCCCGGAAGTTATCGTGGATGGATCTCCCCTTGATGAAGGCGCTTTGATTAGCTGCAACAATCTCGCCAAGCCGAGGCGCCAATCTTCGAGCTAAACACTTAGTAAAGATCTTACTGAAGCTGTGGATCAAGCTTATCGGCCTATAGTCCTTGAGGCTTGTCGGGTTAGGACGTTTCCTCAGTAGCACCATGACCGCGTCATTCAGAAGATTCAAGCTTCTACCATCCAACGACCAGAGTGCGTGAAAGGCTGCCACTACATCAGGTCCGACGACCTCCCATGCGACCTTGTAGAATAAACCAGTGAATCCGTCCGGCCCGGGAGCACGATCAGACGGTATTTCCTTGACTGTCGCCCAGATCTCTTCTTCGGTAAAGCACGAGTCGATGCCCTGCAGGTTGAGCCTTGGCAAGAGGTCATCGAACACAATGGAATTGGTCCTGGTGAACGGCTTGCCGAAGATATTGTTGTAGTACTCAAAGGCAAGGTCTTGCTTCTCAGTCTCCTCGGTGAGAGAAACCCCATCATTCTGTATGGCAGCAATGAAATTCTTGCGGCTCCTATGACAGGCCTGCAGATGGAAGAACCTTGTATTCGCGTCTCCCTCACCAAGATACCTGACACGAGAGCGAGTACGTGCAATGGTCCTTGAGAGGGAAGCCAATCCTAGACTCCTCGCCTTGAGCTTCGAACGCAGAAACTTCGCCCAGATTCGAAAAGGCTCCTTCGGTCTTGCGCCGCATCAAGCTGGGCAATAATCTCCCGCGCACCAAATAGCTCAAGGCGGATGCTGCCAATCGACCGTGCACTCCATGCCTTCAGTGCCTTGGCCGTGCGCCGTAGCTTGACATCTAGCCGCCTACAAGCATCGACGTCACTCGGCACCTCCTGTTCCCAGGCCTCGACCACGACCTCCATGAAGCCCGGCATGCGAGGCCAGAAAGCTTCGAATTTAAAACGAGGCGCCGCTCTTGACGCGGTCGACAGATTTAGCATGAGGGGTGCATGATCAGAACCATCCGAAGACAGCGCTCGAAGATGGTGGTCGGGGAAGTTAGCCATCCAGCCGGCCGACGCGAACGCCCTGTCAATTCTTTCAAGTGTCGGTCTGGTTCTCTCGTTGCTCCAGGTATACAGCCGGCCATGCAGGTATAGTTCATCCACAGCCATCGAGTTTAAGGCCCGTCTGAACCGGCGCATAGCTGCCAGGTTCAGTCTGTCGTTGTTTTTGTCAGCCGCCTGATAAATCATGTTGAAGTCCCCCCACAACAACAGGTTACCAAGCGTTGCCGTCCTAACGGCCAACAATTCATCAAGGAATTCCTGCTTCCGGTCATCCTGTACCCCCGGAATGTAGTTAGCTATCACCAGCTTAGCCCAACCGAACCTTCTGAAAACGTCAACGAGCAGAAACAGGGTCGTCAACGAGCTGCAAAACGAGCTAAGATGCAGAGTATAAAACGACACGGAGTCGGTAGATGATTGCAATTGCAAGACAGCACAAGTTTTCGAAGCACACTGCACGAGTCATCTGATTTTTTTTTCTTTTCTTCGATAGCACGCATGGAAAGAGGTGAAGATTATTGGGTTTGGACGTTTGGCAATGCCAACCACAAAAGCTCGCTTGGTACGTTGCTGCCTGTTTTTAAGGGCAAAATTCTATTACTGTATCTGTCCTTCTGAACTGAATTTCAAACCCGTCCGAACTTCAATAATACCATACAACATATATATATACACGTACACTCTAACACTCTTGAACATTTCATATATAGTGATTTCTTAGGTGTTTTTAATGTGGAGGTGGGATGGGACCCTTGTGTTAGGTGGTCTCTCTTTTCATAACAAAAAAAAAATCATAACTGTTTTCAAACGAGGTCGAATTGTTTGAATATGATACGCTAGTTATATCAAAGTCATAACTTTGTTGTTGACATGACGGTATATATACACTAAACCTGTAGCTTTCAATTCATTCTACAATTGTTGTTGACAGTTTCTTTTTTACCTAAGATCACCGGAACAAATATTCATTTTATATTCTCTTATTTATTTTTTTTTTTTTTTCAAATGAACTTTGATGTTCATATCATCTGTACCAATGTTGGAGACACCGCTACATATATGATCAGTCCATGCTCCAATGACTTATAGATCTCCTTGTGTGGAAAAAACTCGTGGAGAAACTATATATCATCACAATTTAATCTAGAGAGCCCCTCTAGCTAGCTATCAGCGGAGAGCAAGAATGGTAGTTTCGGAGAGCCAAAAAAAAAAAACACATGAAGGGTGATTCTAGAGAGTCTATTAGAGAATGATTTCTTCCTTTTTTTAAAAAAAATCATGATAAAGAGGCATGTAAGAAAAGCACTCCTTTAATTAATATAAATTATAAGCTATTTTGGCTTTTCTAGACACATGAATTTTGATATACACCTAGAAAAAACAACAGCACGACTTATAATTCATCGTAATAAAGGAGAAGAATTGTCGAAAAAAAGAGTAAAATGCAAGAATAGACCATTAACTTGTGCTGCCACCATCTCACTTTGGGCCATCAACTTCAAAAGTGCATTTTTTGGTCCAAAACGTTTACTTATGCTTGCATATTAGGCCAAAGCCCGTCGACCAATGATTTCCGCCCTACGTGGGCGCCCACGGTGGCGTCCTAATCTGGCGGGGCCTCGGGCTATTTTACGCTTCCCCTTTGAAATCCCCATCCCATCTCATTCCCGGTCCTCCCTCTCTCACTCGTTCTCCCTCTCCCAAATCACGACGGCGGCGGCGGCGCGACCTAGCCGTAGGCGGAGGGCGACCCGCGATGGGGCGAGGTGAACGTGTGGCGCACTAGAGACAGGTGGGCACATGAGGCCCTTGGTTAAGCATCGTACTGTCGCGGCCGAGGCTCAACGACGACGCCGCCGTCCAAGACGGCACGACGAGACCAAGCTACCCACTTCCATGACGGCGTGCTCAACGGGGCGGTAGCCACCGCGGTGACCATTTTCACGGCCACCACCGCCGGCGTGTCTTCTGCTCCGACACGATGGCCTAGGGCTTCGCGGCGCACGCAAGGTCCTTGAGGACGAAAGCACGATGCCCTTCGGCGGCAGCGCAGCCCGAGGCGGACGAAGCGCGCGCGGCTCGCCGCCCTTGCCCCCCCACCCCACGCCCTCCTCGCATCCGCCGGAAGGACGCCGCTGCGAGGGGCACGAACCGGGCGTTCTTTACCCGCCTCGTGCCGCCGCGCTAGAGCTCCCCCTTTGCTGACCCTGTCCATCACCACCTTCACCACCACCTCTCTGCGGTGGCGCTCGCCGGCGACCACCACGCACCGCTTATCCCGTTCGCCATGCGCCGAGGACGCCGCGATGGCATCGTCGTTGCCAGCGTTGGGGCGCCCTCGCTATGCGTGGACTGAGCCGGAGAAGCCGGCCTCGCACATGACGCCCGACGCCGGGGTCGTCAAGGATGGAGATGATGAGCTGCTCAATGTCGACCTTGGCGGGCGAGCATCGGCCGCGGCTGTCCACGACCGCCCTCCTCCTTCCACGACACCACAGCGGCTGGTGCGCTCGGTGACGCCGCTGAACGCGAGCGACGAAGCGCGTTGGACAGACGGGTGCGTCTTTGCCGCTGGTGGGAGTGGGAGTGGAGGGCAGCGGCGCTGAGGAGCCCCGTCGTCGAGCATGGCGCCGGGCGACGTGGAGCGGGTCACCAGCGGCCCCGCGCCGCGCCGAGGCTTCAGGTGCCCACCGTGGTCTCCCTCCGCGCCGCTGCGTCGTGTTTTTTGGGAGAGGGAGAACGAATGAGAGAGAGAGGGAGGACTGGGAATGAGATGGGTTGGGGATTTCAAGGGGAAAACACAAAATAGCTTTGGGCTGCCAGTTAGGACGCCACCATGGCCACCCACGTGGGCGAAATCATTGACAAGACGGGCTTTGGCCTAATATACAACATAAGTAAACGTTTTGAACCAAAAAATGCACCTTTAAATTTGATGGCCCAAAGTGAGACAACACCACAAGTTAATGGCATATTCTTTCATTTTACTAAAAAAAAAAAGGAGAAGAACAAAACAACGAGACTGTCTGATTGATACTCAAATTGTAACAGTATCAAACCGTGATCGCTTAAAAATGGGTAATACTTCGTCTTCGAGTAACTTTGAAAAATACTAGATATAGTAAGGTGCATAAATGTAAAATGCCAACTAAATTGACTAGTCCCATAGTACGGTTGATGCATATAACATTCAAACTTCGCTGTCAGTATGACTTCATCACTAAATATAAAAAAAAGCAAACTTTAGAAAAAAAAACGAACATAGCACTGTGAATTGTACTCGTACATGTAAGCTTCTCAGATCGCAACACGTCAATGACAGATCTTTTGTAGGGTAGGGGTAGCCCACAGCTGCTGAATTGTCCTCGGATGGACAGCGCGAAGAAGCTTCGCCGAAACCGATGGTGCTAGGCTCGCTCTCGCCACGGTCAACTAGGCCGGGTCCCTCCTTAATTTTGACGTCGTCCTCGTGAAGCCTATACTATCTCCAATTAGCCAAGTCACTTTACAAGACGGAGGGCGATTAGACATGCCTAATTGCCACATATATATAAAATGACATAGCCCGATGACCATGTGCTCTGAGGACAAGATTGATCATTGACAGGATCAACTGCTTCACTCCGTTTCATAATCTTTGCATTTTTTAACTCATATAAACCGTATTTGGCCTCTCGTCTTATTCAACTTTTGTTAATAAATATTACCATTTTTGTTATGACTTATTACATCACTAAAGATATTATAATGACGTTTTATTTGTTTTATAATTTACATAAAAAATTTGAATAAGACAAAGCATTTAAACACAATTTATATGAAATCGAAAACTGCAAAGATTGTGGAACGAAGGAAAGACTGCTTGTGGTACCGGGGCAATGCACGCAAGGTCATATATTTTTCTTTCTATTTGTTTTATTTTTTTTTTGCAGGCCGGTCCTTGGATGGAAGGCCGGGAAAAAAAAAAAAAAGGAATTTCCGTAACGTGATACACAGGGACAGGGTCGTATAGAGAATCTCGCAAAGGTTCCCTCCGTCCACACCTCACGCTTTCCTGTTCCATTGGCCGGCTCGACCTGTGAACGAACGAACGGGTCAAGTCCGAGCTGAGTAGCACGCGATGGCGATGCAGACCGTTCGATCGGCACCCCTCATGAAGTGGTCCGTGAAGGCGCAAACCATGCATGCACACATGCTGCGTGCGTTCACTGACAGTGCCCATTTCTAGTCCTACTAATCCTACGGCCGGGACGACAGGACGCGACACGCGCAAGAGGTGTGACTTGGAGAGACAGAGGCATCGCTTTCACGGCCGGGCTTCTCCTTGTCAGTGGCATCGAGTCATCGACGCGGTACATACAGTACAGATACGGACAAGCGTATCCATTAGTTAGTAGTAGGTGGCTGAGTTTTTTTCAGAGTAGACTGGAGCAAGTGTACCAATCGTGCCACTGTAGTAAGTAATTTACATGTAATGTAATGTAATAATACACAGCAAAATACCAGCAACTACATCGTCGTCGTCCTGTATGTCCACGCGAAGCAAAAAAAGAAAAAAAAAAACGAGAGAAAGAGAGCAAGAACAGGGAAGGAAACGAAACGAAGGGGAGAAGAGCAAGAACAGCTATTCTAGCTTGCAGTCGTCGTCGTCGTCCATGAATGATGAACCAATGGTGCTGCTGCCATCTTGGCCCCGGCTGCTGCATAATGTCTCCGTGCATCAATTCCGTGTCATCTTGGCCCCGGCTCGATCGGCGTCGATCTCCTTCCTATGTGAGGGTGTTGCAGAGACCCGACGGCTTGCAGTTGCCATCGGTGGCAGCGACGACAGCGGTGGCGCCCCATATCTCAGCCATGTTGGGGAAGTAGCACGCCGAGAGCTGCTCGAGGGCCCTGCTGTCCTGCAGCAGCCCACCGAAGAAGTCGCCGCCGTACGGGAACAGCTGCTCGCCGCCGCCGCCGAGCTCAGGCAGGGGCAGGAACACGTCCCCGCCGTCCATCGCCGACGCCGCGGGCGTCGACCAGGCGCCGCCGTCCAGCTGCGCGGCGACTGCCTGCGGCACGGGCGCGAGCTCCGTCCTCGGCGCGTCGAAGCGTATGAGCCCGTTAGGGTGCTGCTGCTGCGGCGCCTGTGGCTGTGGCTGTGGCTCCGTGTACGCGGCGCCGAAGCGCACGTCGCCGCTGGAGCTGGTGACGGATGAGGAGGCGGGAGAGAGCGCAGGCGGCGTCGGCGTTGTGGGCGCCGCGAAGCGTCTTCCTCCTCCGCTGCTGGTACTGGCGCCGGCGCCGGCGCCGGCGGCTGCCACCGCCGCCATGGCCATGGCCTTCTTCTTGAGCTTGGTGTTCCAGTAGTTCTTGACGTCGTTGTCGGTCCGGCCGGGGAGCTTGGACGCGATGATGGACCACCTGCCGTGCATGCACGCATAGCATAGCATAGCATAGCTCGATCGGTCAGTCCAGACGTACGGAAAATCGATCGATCCACCACCTGGTAGACAGTGATCGATGCCACCCACCTGCTGCCGATGGAGGTGTAGAGCGACCAGATGATCCGGTCCTCCTCCTCGGTGTATCCCCCGTGCTTGATGTCCGGTCGCAGGTAGTTCAGCCAACGCAGCCGGCAGCTCTTGCCGCACCGGTTCAACCCTGTACGTGGACATGCACAATAAGGTTCAACCCTCGTGTAATGCTACCTAGCTAGCCTGGTTGGCAACAAGCAAGAATTGTGAACAATCTGACGACGACGACGACGACGATGGATCAGTTACCTGCTTTCTGCGGCAGGGCAATCCAGTTGCCGCCGATGCCGTTGCGCTGGACGTAGCTCCGGAGCTGCTCGTCTTCCTCGGGCGACCAGGGCCCTCGCTTCACGCTCGCCTTGTCGCAGCACGGCGCGCGCCCCATGTCCGCCGCCGGCCTGCGCGCGGCACACGGCAGCCGGGCGGCTACGGCGTTCGTGCACAAGCTGCAGCTAGCCGATTCAGCTCTGCACTGTGCCGGGGCCTGACCTGACAGTCTCGCTCTGACCAGTGATACTAACAGATAGCCGTACGGGGGTTCAAGTACGAGACGGGCAGCGGGTGATGCGCTGCTCGGCTACGGATTTTATAGCGAGAGGCTTGGGCTGAGGTAACGGGGAAGACAGGTCTGAGTGGGAGCGGGGCCCGCGGGTACGGTCCAGCAGCAGCCGCCGTGATCGTGAGCTCGTTCCGTTCCGTTCTGTGGCCGTACGGCGTGATGGCTTGCGTTCTCCGATTGTCAGCTAGAGTAGAGTGGAAGTTTTCTTGTTTTGACCAACACAAACAAAAAATGAGAGGAATCCTCTACCGGCCCCCGGCCGGCGATTTCGATCATCGAAGGCTTTTTAACGCCAAGGGCAAGCGTGGTCACTCACTTACTTTGGGGCTGTTTCGTGCTCATGCTTTCAAACCTTGCCTAGCTTGGCAAGAAGTTGATAAAATGCTAAAAATCGCGGGCTATAGAATTTAAGAGGAGCTTGGTCAAAAACGTTATAGCGGCGATATTAATGTGCTATTCAAAGATCGCGACAACTACTTATGGCGGGGCTTATGGCTACTATAGCGACACTATTTCGGCGTTATAAGCTATATTTTTTTTTCCAAAGAAATGCTAGTTGCTATTTAAAGGTTTATTACATATAAATGAAGATCTCAATGATAATGACGTTAGAATATGTGTTGAACCACCCAATGTTGGAATCTTATTCTTTACTTTCTCCCGTCTTAAAATAAGTGTTATCACCACATTTTGATAGGTCAAATTTTTTTAACTTTGACCAAAATATTAATATTGATGCATAATTGGTATTGTTGGATGAGTTTTTCAATATATTTTTATAATAATTTTTTTAGAGATAAAAAATGTTTCTAATATAGTATTTTTCTATAAATCTTGTTAATTAAAAGTGGTTGTAAATAGTCTGGCTATAGTGAGCTATAGCCGGCTATAACTACTAGGAAGGGCAAGCACTATTGCATGTAGCGGGATATATCCCGCTATAGCCCGCTAAATGGCGGCTATAGCTCGTAATGACAGCCCTACCGCTAAAACGCCTTAGCCGGCGATTTAAAACTACACCATTCGTCCCATAAATAAAAGTCCATTTTTGACTTCTACAATCTCTGTTTGACCATTCATCTTATTTAAATTTTTTATACAAATAATGAAATAAATAAATTAATATGCAAGTATCTCTAACGATAAAATAAGTCATAGAAATTTTTTTTTTTAAGACGAACGATTAATAAGACGAACTATTAAACAGAGATCATAAAAGTAAAAAAACGCAGAGTTTTATTTGTGGGACGGATGATATATGGTTAAAACTGAAAACTTTTAACTAACACGCACGTGTCCTACTACAGTGAAACTTGTTTTCGGTGCGGTGAGGAAGTATAAAACACTGAAAACCATCTTTTGAATAAAGACCTCTTTTGAGTTTTGATTCCGAGGCGCGTGCTGCCAAACGCTAGCGGAAGACCAACCCGATGAGAAGCTGAACTGGCAAATGTTCTTTCGAGATTTCACATTTTCGGCCTACTTGCCATAGTGTCCACGACCACGACGGAAGTGCTGTCCAACTAGCTAGCCGTATGCACGCGTATGTCCGTCAAAACCATTGACACTGTTGCGTTCCAGCTCCAAACAGTTCGACGACGTTCGTTTCCCGAGAGCCACCGGCACCGGCGGGTGGTCCAACTCCAGCTCTCCGACCAGTGCATGCATGAATGCATGATTCGATCATGACGCGAGAGGCCAAGGCAAGGCAAGCGTTCTTCTAGGAGATCATGATTTTTTTCTTTTTTTTGACAGCAAGGAGATCATGATTGGATTGCGTGCATTTTGTGGCGCCATTTCAACATCGGATATTCGCATGGCACACGCTGCACACAGCAAACAACGCAGAAAGAAACGGAACGGCTGCCATGTCTCCGCCACAGGCCTGGCTTTTTACACCGCTACAGCCCGGGGCTGAGAGAGGGCCGAGGGCTGGAAGGCGAGCGGGCCGAGCTCGCGTGATGCAATATCACCACGGGCCTCCTCAAACAGGCCTCACTTAGACCTAGTCGACGGGCTGTCCGGCCCAAGCATGTGTATATATAAATCTATTTTGTGTATTTTCTCTTGTATAAATGTTATGCCTTAAACCGTTCAAAAATTCTATTTTTATTCAAAATTAAAAGGGGGCATTCCGAGGATCGAACTCAGGACCTCTTGGTCCCAAACCAAGAATCATACCACTAGATTCAATGCCCTTTTATCTTTACTTATATTGTATAAAATTCTATTTCATGGATATACCATTCAAAAATTGTATTTTCATTCAAAATTAAAATTAAAAATGGGGCATTCCGAGGATCGAACTCGGGACCTCTTGGTCCCAAATTAAGGATCATACCACTAGACTAAATGCCCTTTTTAATATATTTTATTTATCATTACTGATAATAATTTTTTGGGCTTCACAATTGCATTGTTATATCAAAGTTCCAAGGACTAATTGTGATTAAGACCTCATAGTTGTTTGTTCTTTTTGCTCTGAAAGGCCAGCACCGCAAACAGAAAGGAAAACATACTATAATCAGAATATATTCCAGCTGCTGCAAAACCAAGCAACAAATTCATCCTCGAAATGCCCAACCCGCGCTCTCACTCGCTCACTGCTCACTGGACCGGGCCCATGCACCAGAGCCTCCTCGCGAGCGATGCCACCAGAGCGCTGGCCGCTCCCCCCTCGCTTGGCGGTGCCCGTAGACGAGGTCCACTCACCGATCCGTCTCCGAGATCTCCACCAACTTATTCCCCCCACCGCGGCCAGGCCTCAGTCTCCTCCCCTCCTCTCGCGGAGCCGCCGCAACCCAGAGCGACCACCCCGAAGTCTAACCCTAGATCCGGACCGGCCATGGCGTCCCGCCGGGTCGTCTCGTCGCTCCTCCGCTCCGCCTCCAGGCTCCGTGCCGCCTCGCCCGCCACGCCCCGCCCGCGCGCCCCGCTGCACCGCCCGTCCCCGGCCGGGTACCTCTTCAACCGCGCCGCCGCCTACGCCTCCTCCGCCGCGGCCCAGGCGGCGCCCGCCACCCCGCCAGCCACCGGGAAGACCGGGGCGGCAAGATCACCGACGAGTTCACCGGCGCCGGCGCCATCGGCCAGGTCTGCCAGGTGATCGGCGCCGTCGTTGACGTTCGCTTCGATGAGGGCCTCCCACCCATCCTCACGGCGCTTGAGGTGCTCGACAACAACATCCGCCTCGTCCTCGAGGTGGCGCAGCACCTTGGCGAGAACATGGTGCGCACCATCGCTATGGACGGCACGGAGGGGCTCGTCCGCGGCCAGCGCGTCCTCAACACCGGCTCCCCATCACCGTAAGGACGCGTTCCCATTTCTTCCTTGGTTATGGTCGTGCTTTCCATTTCGTCATCGTACGGATCGATCTGATGAAATGTAGATCTGATGATAATGTTAGATTTGATTTGGGCATGTAGATCTGCGTCGACAGTGATTAAGTTTTGGATGTTCTGATGTAGTCTGACCACTCATAGGTTAGCTGTGGCAGCATCCTGTCATTATGTTCTATTGTTCTGACATACATTTTGTTCATAGATATTCAAATACAGTTGGTGCATGCCTGTTTTTGGTGCGGTTATCAAGTGTAATGTAGAATATTTAAGTTGGCAGTGCTGTTTGCATGAATACTCGCCGTGTTTATGAATTCAGGACCTCACATTTATACCACTGTGAACCATGTTTTCTGACTTCAAAACTATTCCTGTTTGTAGGTGCCTGTTGGCAGGGCTACCCTTGGACGCATCATAAATGTTATCGGTGAGCCGATTGATGAGAGGGGTGACATAAGTAAGTGTCTGGACGTATGATATATTTTGCTTGAAGGTGTATGTGGAAGAATTTTGTAAACCTTCTACCTTTCTATATTTCAGAGACAAACCACTTCCTCCCTATTCATCGTGAAGCCCCTGCTTTTGTTGAGCAGGCCACGGAGCAACAAATTCTTGTTACTGGAATCAAGGTAGGCGTGTTCAGTTCTTGTGCTAGAATTCATTTTGGAGTCCTATATTGTCCTTGCCTGAATGATGATTATACATTATAGTATAATGTTTCTTTGACATACAGGTCGTGGATCTGCTTGCACCCTACCAAAGGGGTGGAAAGATTGGTCTCTTCGGTGGTGCAGGAGTGGGTAAAACTGTGCTTATTATGGAGCTGATCAACAATGTTGCTAAGGCCCATGGTTGGTACCATACCTAGTTTCATTGTCAATTTGGCTCAGTTATTTCTTGGAATCTGCTGATTGTGATAGCTGCTTCGTTTCTATGTAGGTGGTTTCTCTGTGTTTGCTGGTGTTGGAGAACGTGCCCGTGAAGGTAATGACCTGTACAGGGAAATGATTGAAAGTGGTGTCATTAAGCTAGGTGACAAGCAGGTATTCTTGTGATGTTGTAATTTTGTTGTGAACTTAGCATATCAGGTCTGGTCCTTTCTCACGCATTGTTTCTTGTGGCAGAGTGAAAGCAAGTGTGCTCTTGTCTACGGGCAGATGAATGAGCCCCCGGGTGCTCGTGCTCGTGTTGGGTTGACTGGTTTGACTGTTGCTGAACATTTCCGTGATGCTGAAGGACAAGACGTGCTTCTGTTTATTGACAACATTTTCCGTTTCACTCAGGTAATTTCCGCAGGGGCATTTTTGGCTGAAAATGATATACAGCATTTTGGAGCGATTATATTTCTAGTTCCCTGTTTGAATATTTTGTTCATGTTAAATCTGATGGCATTGTTGCGCTCTTGATATTAGGCAAACTCTGAGGTGTCTGCTCTTCTTGGACGTATCCCATCAGCTGTGGGATACCAGCCAACCCTTGCCACCGATCTTGGAGGACTGCAAGAGCGTATTACGACAACAAAAAGAAGGGTTCTATTACGTCTGTCCAGGCTATCTATGTGCCTGCTGATGACTTGACGGATCCTGCTCCTGCCACTACCTTTGCCCATCTTGATGCTACAACTGTGTTGTCACGACAGGTTTGTCCATTTGGTTTATTTGAGTGGTGTGTTAGGTACATGATGTGCTCATTGTGACTTGGGTGCTTCATGTGCAGATCTCTGAACTTGGTATTTATCCTGCTGTCGATCCACTGGATTCCACATCAAGAATGCTTTCCCCCACGTGTTGGGTGAGGAGCATTACAACACTGCCCGTGGTGTCCAGAAGGTTCTTCAGAACTACAAAAATCTTCAGGATATTATTGCTATCTTGGGTATGGACGAGCTCAGTGAGGATGACAAGTTGACAGTTGCTCGTGCAAGAAAGATCCAGCGTTTCCTGAGCCAGCCTTTCCATGTCGCTGAAGTTTTCACGGGTGCTCCAGGGAAGTATGTGGAGCTGAAGGAAAGCGTTAAGAGTTTCCAGGTACAGTTTAACCTCTCTCTTTTTCCAGCTCAGAAATTGCTGTTTGAAATAATGAATTCCTTGCTATGCTTTCTCGCAATTCTTAGATATGCACCTATAGACGGCACTTGGTGTTGCTGAGCTTTGCCATATTTCTGAGGCCTCATATTTAGTTCTATTTCTCCAGTTATTGTAAAGTGATGTAAGATTTGCTCACAATGTGCTTTTCTATGGAATCTTGTATTGTGCAGGGTGTTTTGGATGGGAAGTATGATGACCTCCCCGAGCAGTCATTCTACATGGTTGGAGGCATAGAGGAAGTCATTGCTAAGGCTGAGAAAATTGCCAAGGAGTCTGCTTCATAAGGAGGCTTCTTGTTTGTTGAATCCTGTACAAGCTCCATTTTTGGATTTTAAGCGTTTATTTATGCTTTTCGCAGTTAGGCAGGACGAGCTGGAGAGCCTTCTCCTGCTGAGAGATGCTTGTTTTTCTCTTTTTTTGTTCCTCCACCTTACACCCTAATAAGCAACTGCAGTGACATTGATTTTGGCTGCACCAAAGTTACATGACTGAAGAAACTTTGTGGCCTGTGTAATGCGGATCCAGCAGACCATTAAGTTATGGCGTGTGGTTGGTAAATTTGTTGCCGCCATGTTTGGTTCTGCATTGTGGATGCATCTTGTTCTGGACTGGCATGGTCTTTTTTCCGTGGTTTTCATCTTTGTATTGTTGCAAGTTTTGTGATTGTGCAACTTCTGGCCGGAGCCAGTTTAATGTTTATCCACTTTGCTCGGAGATGGCTGAAATGAAAATAATATCCTTCTAATTCGCTTGAATCAAGTATGCTGCAATGTATTTCATTAGTAATAATTTATATCCAGAAAATCATTTTCTATGGGGTATAGTCGTTGTAAATAAAATAAATGTGCGAACGACCGGTGCGATTGAGCCACGCTGGATTGTAGAGCAACAAAAGATTTTTAGCCGGACAAACCTGTTTTGAATCTATAGTACTCTGATTACAGGATCCATTAGCTTATTTGCCGGACTTGCCAGCTATTGTATAGTGTTTTTATCTCATAATAAATCAGCAACAGCTGGCTGATCAGCCACAGAAACAACCAGATGAACTTAACATGACCGATTTCGCTGAAACCAATTTTGCGAGCTCTCGCGAATTGCAACCTTCTGAATACAAGAACTGCATAAATGTCAGTGCAAATTATTTCTAAACTTTGAAACCTGCATAAACGGATGATGTAAAATTTACTTTGGAATGGTGCAGGTTGTGCTGGTTACCAGAGAGCTTGTTAAACTAAATTTGATTAAACACTTCTCCAAAATCGAAATTCTTGATAATCTGAATTAATCGAAGAGATGCAAAGCCTCGCTCAGATTAGAGTAGGGGACACCATTTGATAGACGTCCTTGTCCGCCCTGCCGCCTATGTGCGTGGATGCCTAAGTTGAGAATCTGACACCTAAGATATTTGGAGCAACACATCAATGTCGTGGTCGTGGTGACGGCTTCTTTTTTAATCCAAAAAAAAAAAAAAAAGAAATGCATAATTCCGAAGTATGCAAGATTTGATTCTCGACGTGGATGTAGAAAAGGACAAAGCAAAACTAGAGGGAAAAATGGAGAACTCACTTGTGACATGACATAGCAAAACTAGAGGGAAAAATGAAGAAATCACTTCCGGTTACTTTTTTTTTTTTTTTTAAGCTTGCCTTAGCATTAGCACGTGCTTCATTAAGTGCAAGATTAGCTTTTGCTGTCCTTTAAAAAAAAATTGAGTGGAAGATTAGAGTTTTACACGTTCCAATTGTTAGAATGTGAGGCCATCCGCGAATTGGGAAAAACACACGACACAAATCGCCAGTGAGTGGCGGCCTAGATAAGTCGTATTAGAGGAAGAAAACAATTGTGCTACAAGGAGAGGGTGTTGGGGCCTCGAGCAATCAACCCAGTAAGGAGGGTGAGGCACCCGTAACCTGCTCTGATCCAAGAGTTGGCCTTCTCCAAGATGGCAGACGTGAGCTGAGCAGGGGTGGATGAAACCTGGTCGAAGGTCCGCCGGTTGCGTTCTTTCCAGAGGCGCCACGTCACAAGGATGACTAAGGAGTCGAAGCTCCTCCTGAATGCCTCTAGAAGGGAAGCGCGTGTGAGAAGCCACCAGTCACGCAAACGGGCGTCCGCCAACGGAGGCGCTGCAAAGGAAGCCATTGCCGCCAGTATGCGCGACCAGACTTCGCGAGCGTATACACAGGAGCAGAGCAAGTGGTCCGTGGACTAGACGTGTTGGTTGCACAAGGCGCAGGCGGCGGACTACTGTAGCCTGTGCCACATGCGTCGCTCCGCCGTCTAGAGACGTCCATGAAGGCACAACCAGAAGAAGAACTTCACCCTTGGTGGGACTGCCGCGCGCCATAGCTCCTTGGCCCCGGCCATGGACGTCCATCTAGTGAAGAAGGCCCTGTAGGCTGAGCGCACAGTGTACTGACCATTGGCCGTCCAGCGCCAAACGAAGCGATCTGGCATCGACGGTCGTAGTTGGACCTGCTCCAGCAGGACCCAAAGGTTCGCACCCTCCAAGATCACGGGGACGGTACGAGCTCCGGTAATGTCCTGGACCCAGCTATTGTCGGAAAGTGCCTCACGTACTATGCGTCGTAGTCTTCTGCGCCCGACGACTTTGAAAAGGTTCGGTGCGAAGGTGCGGATGGGGTCGTCCGGTAGCCATGAGTCTCCGTCGGCGGGTGGAGCTACCGTCCCCCACCTCCACGTAGAAGGAGCAGTCAAACATGGCGGCGACCGGCCGATCTGGGGCAGCAGGCAAGGCCGCCCAGGCCAAGTTGGGTTGTGTCCTCCTCAGCCACTCCCACCGGAGGCACAGTGCAAAGCCAAGTGTCCTGAGGTCCGGAAGGCCCAGGCCACCAAGCTCCTTTGGGGCGCCAACGGTTGGCCAGGCGACCTTGCAGCGGCCGCCCGCGAGCGAAAGGATGAAGTCGCCGCCCGCACAAAAACGCCCTCTGCCTTGGCCCGATTCGTGCTTCCTGGGTCGATGCCCCAAAGGAGAGACAAAGCCGGATGGAGACGGGACGGGGATGGCGGATAGCGTCGTCTTGGTGAGCATGGTCCGCCCCCCCCACCGAGGAGCCTACCCTTCTAGGTGGGGATGCGTGCGGCCACGGCGTCCACAATGCGCTGGTCTTCTCCACGTGCCAGCCTGGAGATGGATAGGGGGCGCCGAGGTACTTGGTGGGGAAATCCTGTAGTCTGCATGGGAATACCTCGTGCACCGCGTCCACCTGAATTTGCGAGCAGCGGATTGGTGTGAGGGTGCATTTGTCGACATTGGTGATGAGGGCGAAGCTCCCGCGAATATGTCCGTGAGCGACGAAGATTAACAAAGTCCTCGCACATTCGGGACAGAAGATGACCAAGTCGCCGGGCATAGATGGAGGCGCGTTCCTTGATCTTGTTCAGGAGGGGCACGAAAGCCCCCGCACGGTCGGCCGCGGAGATGATCGCGTTGAGGACCTCCATAACGATGACGAAGAGTAGGGGGAGCGGGTCCCCCTGTCGTAGGCCACACGCGTGGAGGATACGGCCACCGGGCGCCATTAACGAGGACCTTGGTGCTCGCGGTCGACAACATGGCGACGATCCAATCGCGCCACCGGGTGGGAAGCCGACATGCTGGAGGAGCTCCAAGAGAAAAGGTCAGGCCACGGAGTCGAAGGCTTTGGCGAGATCAATCTTGAGCAAAAAGGCAGGTCGGTTGTTCGCGTGAAGCCATCTGCAAGAGAGCTGTACCACCTTGAAGTTCTCATGAATGCGGTGCCCTTGGATGATGGCCGTTTGGTTGGGTCTGACAAGCTCATGCATGCGTGGTGCCAGGCGCCGGGCGAGGCCTTTGGAGAAAAGCTTCCCGACAGAGTGGACAAGGCTGATGGGCCGGTAGTCCCGAAGACCTTCCGGCGTCGGACTCACTTCCTGTTACAACTCGAGATGACGAGGTTCGTTAGCGTCAGGGTTTAGAGTTTTTCAAAGGGGGAGGGCTCCATGGTTTCCAAGTTTAGAAGGAGGTCATCGAAGAGGTCGTTCGATGAACTGTGGTGACAAAAACACGACACCGTAGAGAGTGCCACCTGCTAAGGCGATGGGAGATTGTGGTTAAGCAAAGGTGGGTAGTGATGGAACCAACAAATTGATTGGGGGGGGGGATATTGGTACAATCACAAGACCGGAGGACACGCCCGCTGCCGGCCTCGTGCCTGAAGCCTCCGAGACGTTCGCCGCCGACGCGAATCGCTATGCGGGCGCGATCGACCGCGAGCGAGTGTGGCAGGCGCCGACACAAAAAATTCTGCTCATGCCTTGTAGTGTTTCTTGTGTGATGTCCATCGCTATCGCGGTATCGCTCATCGACCAAGAACTATGATTACAAAGAGGAAGACCATGATTTGGTGACACAAAAAAATGGTTGCACGGGACGGGGGGGGGGAGTTGTTTCACTGGCGTTGCTCATAAAAGGGGACCCCACGTGGGAGTAGTGCCACCAAAGTTAACGGTAGAAGGGAGCACTTGAACCAAATGTATACAAGCTAGATCCTATGATCACTGATAGTTGCACGTCAAAGTTAATGTTAGTGGGCAGCACTTGAACCAAATGTATACAAGATCCTATGATTATTGATAGTTGTCGTTGTGCCCGACGACATCTTCTGCGGCCAAAAGAAAGTGACAACGACACCAGACTGTAGTGTAGAGGTGGAGTATGGATGAAGAGATAAGATGAGATGCCAAAAATGTTGAAGACTGCAAATACACACAGAGCTCGCAAAGACCCAAAAGCTTTAGCATTTTGGCTTGTCTGCGACAACTTAACATGTGCTTGGTTTGGGGTCATAGTGGGACATAATAGGTCTAATTTAGCTTTAGGGAATGTGACCGTCCCAAATATTTATGTTTTTTGAGGAATGAGACGTACTCTACTTTTTGTGTGGTCTGTTAGATTTAAAAATATGAGATGAATGGTGTTTTTTCTGTCATCTATGGCCCTTTATGTCATGTAGTTCCTCTTTTTTTTCCAAATGCGAGATCATGATATCCTAAGCTTTCAACCGCGATTTCCTCGTCAACGCCACATGAGAGGAAGTTGCCCACCTCCCCCACAACTTCTTGGAAGGTCCTCACTCGTGTTTTCGCCTTAAACGAAGCTCTCTACTTGTGAAGCTAGGACTGCCACTATCAAGCTGCTCTCCTCCCTGGCATCAGCGGCAACCTATATATCTCCTTGACCGCACCGCTATGGAGCCACCAACCACGACATATGCCCACGCATAACGCTTCACGTCATACAAAAGGGACACCTCGTACCACCTCGTTTGGTTGGTTGGGTGGGGTAGGCTTTTTTTTTGGGGAGCTTGTCCCGCATCAAAGACAATCTTCATCCACGGTGCGAGCCCATTCCACAATGCCCCCAATCCAATGGATATGGAAATAGTTCTATCATCTCTTTATTCTAAATTATAAGATGTTCTAGTTTCTATAGATTCATAACTTTTGTAATGCACCTATAGATGAATTTTGTGTCAAGATACGTTGTAATGAACCTAGAAATACCGAAAGGTCTTATAATTTGAGATATAAAATATTTTGTTTATCCCTAAGGTATGCACGATTCACGCTTTATTGTAGAACATCAAGTATACATGTATGCATACATTCATTAATTTCAATTTAGATTGAACTTGTTTTCTGATTTTTTTAGAGCGAAAATTTAATCCCATAGACGTCATCGACACGTCGACACCTATCATCATCCGGATCGGCCACGAAGGCCATCCGACCATACTTGTACACCTCCCGATCCCCGGAGGACGAGAGATTCGAGCGGGAAAGGAATACGAAAAACCACCCCCAAATTCCCCAATGTCTATCTCCGGGACTGGAGTTCGGTGAATCGGCAGGCGCGGCGGCGGACCGAACCGACGGCGCCGCTCTTGGCCGGGCACTTCGCCCGGTCCCCGGGTTGGGAAACCACTTGCATCCGGGCGGCCGGGCTGTAGCCGGTGGTCGACGGCTGCCGTGGACGCGCCTCTGCGTCGCCGTCGAGGCTACATTTGCGTCGAGGCGCGGTTGGTGGATGACAACTTTGCATCTCCTTCTCTTCCGTTCCAAGTTCTCCTCGCTCCTCCGTGAGAGGGGCTTTTTATTTATTTGCCACTCTTACGGAAGCCACGCCTTGAGAAACCATTCTTGTATGCGCCTTAGCTTTTTACCCTACAAAACAAGAATCTTCATTATTTTCTTTGCCATTTCTGCTGATATGGCGTGCCAGCTTGAGTTCCAGTGTGGACATGAGGCTTGGAGGCCCAGATTGAGACGCGAAATTACCCTCCTGCCCTCCCCTCATTTCCTTTGTCCGCTCCTGGCCCAATTCGCACGGGAAGAAAGTCGCGGTCGAATAAAAAAAAAAAAAATCCTGTCGCCCCCTGTCCGCTCGTCCGCTCCCGGCCGCCCCTGTCTGTCCGCTCCGCTTCCGGTCGCGAAGAAGAAACGGGCGAGCGCCGCCCGGCCCCTTGTCCGGCGGAACTGGGGCCAGCTGCCGGCCTGCACCTTGCCCCCAACGGTGCTCGCCCTCGCCCCCAACGCGGCCGCCGTTCGCCCGTCTCCGCCCGGCCTGCAGCGCGGATCCTAGCGCCAGCGGACAGCGCCGCCCCCATTGTTCCCGGCGTCCAGCCCCGCCCCCAGTGTCCGCCGTCTGCCCTGCTTCCCAGCTGGTGTGAATCGGTCTCCGCTCTTCCCTCTGGTCCATTCTTCCTTTATTTTTTTTCCCAAATCCCTAACCCTAAGCATGTGTTAGATTGTATTCCAAACTGTTAATCTGCTATTTTGATGAAAGCGCACGTTGTGACCAAATTGTTATGTTATGTGGAAGACCTACATGCCGGGTTTTTTTTTTTTTTTTTTTTGGCATTGACTAGAAGTGCACGTAGTGGCTGAAATTCTGTAAAAGTAAAAAAAAAAAAAAAGGGAGTGCACGTACGAAGGGAATTCACCAACGAGGGCTGCCTGGGAACAAGCAAACAAATGGGGAAATGAGGGGAGGGCAGGAGGGTAATTTTGCGTCTCAATCTAGGCCTCCAAGCTTCATGCCCACGCTGGAACTCCAAGCTGGCACGCCACATCAGCGGAAATGGCAAGAAAATAATGAAGTTCCTGTTTTGTAGGGTAAAAAGCTAAGGGCGCATACAAGGATGGTTTCTCAAGACGTGGCTTCCGTAAGAGTGGCAAATAAATAAAAAGCCCCCTCCGTGAGAGGCAACAAATCCTAGGGTTTCTGCTTCCAATCTGCCGCTGATGCCTGACGCCAAGAATCTAGAAGCAGCCGCCCGGCACGTGGTGCCCCTCGCCTTGGCGGAGCTCAGTATCTCGTCTTCGATGTCCCCTCCTCGTTCCAACCTCCCGGCGCTTGTTCGCCGCTGCATCCAGTTGCTGCCTCATCTCATCTCCGGTGATGCAAATCTATTCTTTCGATGCTGCCAAGGCCTCCTCGCCTCCCTTGGCGCCATCCTTTCTCGAACCTTCGCCCTCCCTCCTCCCTGCAATCGAGGTACCTGGAACTAATTTCAAGTGCTGATTTCCCGCTCACACTGAAATGTTATGTGAGTCGCTTGGTTTGGATAGCTGAACTTTCTTCTGGATCTTGCAGGTCATCGCTGAGAGTTTAGTTTCTAGCGAGCAATTGATGAGCTGCTTGGTCAAAGCCAACTATTCTGCACCGAAGGATCAATGATGTTCACTGAGGCCCGGCCATTGGAGGATGAGCACATCATGCTTGAACTTGTGTGCTGCCACTTCATTTCATCATTACTGGATGAGGGGGCATTTGAGGTGTTTCTGAGTGCACTTTCACGGCCAGGGAGGGCTTTGCAGCCGACTCTAGAAATCAGCTTTCAGGGGGTTTTAGTGCTGGTTCAAAAGACCTGGTTCTTGTCGTTGCCAGCTGTTGTACAAGCACATCTTTTACTGCTCATGACAAGATGCACCAGTGTTCAAAATCTTAACTTGCATATGCAAGCATTTGAGTATGCAATGAAACTTTATGTTAGATATTTACCGGCATTGTCTGTTTTCAACAGAATTGTTGGTGCAAAAGGCCCACTGATATCTTTGGGCAAGAAAATACCTTTTAGTTGTGTCAAAGATACCACTGAACAGAAACTCAGAAGTCAGATCGATGGGCTGCTTTTGTTTTGTCAATCGAACTCTGGTGATGATCTTCCCATCGATGACAGTGATATTGATCGCGTAATTGAAGAGAACCAGCATATGTTTCATGAAAAGTTCAGGCGACAATGTACTGTGATTGTGAAGGCCATATTGTCTGGTATCAATGTAAAGCAAAAGGAGGTGCTTGAGTCTGATGCTGAAGTATCAGGTGAGATTATTTGCCTTGCTGCAGCACTTAGGGTAATGGCCTCCTCATTTCCACACATCCTGCACCATTTCAGCCAAATGGAGTCAGCCACTGACAATGAGTACAATGATATATATGAAATTATCAGTTTGCTTGGGCAACATGAAACAAATGTGCTTCATAGATATGTCCCGGCTGTTACTGGGAAGCCTGTGGCCAATGAGAGTGCCTCAATGCTAATGTTGGATCATTTTGCTAGTTTATCAGCTTGTTGTTTAAGATGGAGGCTTGGTTTTCTGTGGAAAGGCTGTATTACCATGATGATGATGGCCACAAATCTTATTGCTGAAGAGCAAAGTTTGAGTAAATTTCATCTCCCTATGGATGCCTCAGAAGATTCTTCAGTTTCCTCCAATACCACCGTGGCAATCTCAGAGGTACTGCTTGCCTATATCATATATTGATTCTTCCTGGTTCATATTGACTTGCCTGTTTTGCATTATTTTATTTCTAAAATTTCATTTCTTTTGAGTATCATGTATGCAGGTTTCTGCTCGGACTAAAAAGATAATACTTGATTATAAAAGCATACACAGATTTCGTAATAATGGCAGGCACATTTACGGTGATGGAATCAGGTAGGCTTTGCAACTATATTTTCAGTTATTGAAGCTTCAGGTTCACAATTGAGAAACTTGACTTTGTTTTATATCTTAATTTGAAAATGATGTCAAGAACAATATTATATCCCTCCTTTCCAAACTATAAGATGTTTTGTCCTTTCTAGATATGTAACTTTTACTATGCACTTAGATATACACAATGTCTAGATATATAATAGAAGGAATGTATCTAGAAAGGACAAAAACGTCTTGTAATTTGGAACGAGGGAGTTATATTTATCTTTGCTTCTTTCTATTCTCATTTCCGTGACAAGCATTTTTTTTAACTGGAAATTAATCCTTAGGGAAGATAGCTTTGATATGAAAAATGGGAAAAATGGCATGGCTGCGCCTGAGCGCATGGAAAGCCTTGTAGATAACAGAACAGTAACAGGTTGAAGAAATTTTGATGGCAAAGATAATACATGCTCGATATGTTACTAAACTGAATTATTTATAGAAACTGAACATTTTACCAACGATATACCTTATACACTAAGGGCATGCATGCACAATCGTTGCGCATCAGCCATCTCATAACCTTGCAGATTGGCTAATAAGTGTTAGCTGGATGTGGGTGTGAGGAAAAGAGGTCTTCTCTAAGAGATTTGTGGTGTCTTCCGGTTCTTGCATAGTTACATATATATTCAATGGAAACACAATACTAAATTTAAATCTTTTAGGCCCATGACATTATATTTTTTGCACTCTTCCTGTCCCAAAATATTTGCACATCTAGGCTTATGGTGAGCAGATTAGTGCAGGTACCAAATTACGATACTAACCCTATAAAAGGCTCTGACATGCCTGCACAGGTGCAACAGTAGCGGCTTGGAAGTTGCATGGGAGCTTTCTAGACTCCCCTCGATAGAGGGATAAAACCGTTGGTTTTTTAAAGAGAAGTGTGTTTTTTTGTTGGGTGTCATGCTGATGGACTGTTGGCGAGCAAGAGCAGTAGTGCTGCATGTTGGATCTCTCAAACCTATATCTACTATGTGGCCTTTTATTTTGGGACAAAATTTGAATCATAGAAGTGCAAATATTCTAGGACAGAGAAAGCAAGATAATACTTTGATAATATTATTTAAAACAACACAATTGTGCATGTCCCTTTTCCCATTCTGGCAAATGCACATTAATTATGTTTCAGACTTTCAGTTTTGCGAACTTAATGGGGGCCATGCATTATTGACTTGGATTTACTAGGGTCATGAATGTGCCCCCAAATTAGCACCCTGAAGGACACTACCCTGTTCTCCCATTTGACCAGTAGTTCCTGGATTCTTGGTGTATTGGTGGGTGTATAACAATTTTAATCGATAAAAGATGCAACATTGATATTAAAGACCAGAATACTGGATGTAGTTCCATTTAAATGTATTTTATAACTTTTTTTTTTTTGAAGAAACTGTCTATCATTTGCATCTTGTGATATGTAGTCAAGACCAATTTGAGCCATTCTACCAAATTTGATTAGAGTGAGTTCCTTTTTTTTTGAGATTACATGGTTCAACGTAGACGCCAAATTGATGATGGTGGCCTGTTTTGTCTGTCATATTTAGACACTTCTTTTTTGAACATGTCACAGAAATACTAGTTTCATGTGTCATGTGTCTCATAACCTCTTATTCATGTGTCTATTAGCTGCTAATAATTGTTTATTTTGAATTATGTTATGTTTTTGCAGTTTGGGCACTCCTGATGAGGAATGTAATTCCAGAGTTGGAAATGCTAATGGTCAAAGGTTTCTTGAGTGTCTTCCTAAATATTCAAGAAAGGGGTGGGCTGATATACTGGATTTCGTTGATTGCGAAGAAGGAAAAGATTATTCAAATGTCTTGGAGCAACGGCAAAAGTTTAAGAAGTTTAAAGATGAGAATTTCTCAACCAAAAACAATGTATACGGCAATCAACCATTGAGTTTTTGGGAGTGAAGTCAAGGCGCAAACGCCAGCAATCTACCATTGAGTTTTCGGGAGTGAAGTCAAGGAGCAAAAGTCGACGTGATCACTGAGCAAGCGTCCTGTGTTTAAGGTGTTTTAGGCCCTTGGCATGCAGCTGCACTGGTTCCTTTTGTGGGTATAATAGAATAGGCAAGGATCCCTTGATTGATTGGTGCTGATTGTATAAACCAATCCGGTTCAGTGCCTATATATGTGCACGAGCTCAATCTATTATTTCCCGGCTCTTTGATCCTGTTTGGTTTCACTGCATCTGTGGAGTCGACCGATGTGCGTTGCTTGGCTGGGGTGGAGCGAACCCACTAAAATCTGGTTGCACCGGCTCTTTCCTGAGAGAAAAATGGTAATATCGGTGTGCTAAAACGAGCCATAAAACCAGAGCTGTTTTCACTGATGCTATGCTACTGTATGTGTAGCGCTAGCAGCTGAAGGGCAGAAGACGAGAACCGGGACACCCAGGATACTTGGAGCAGCAACTCCTTGGATGGCAGTGTCAGTGGCGGCGACTCCTGCGCTTTGGTGGGGAAAAAGAGTCAGCTGTCTGCCCGGTCCAAGACAAACAAGGGCTGACCTTGCTTGAGGACATCGATTACACAGTATATGTACTGCACGTTCGAAGAGATACGTATTTGCTGTCTATCGTGCAGCTCAAGTCGGTTGATCATCAAGAATGCGGGGAGATCATATCCCCTCTCTGTACAGCTGAATGTCTGAATCCTGTGAGCGATCTTGTCAGAAACGCTACTCTTGGTCGGTACTTCTACTCCAGTTCGGCGGTTGATCCCGTCATGCAACTCAGTTGATTTGGCAGGCAACCCTTAAGCTTTACAAAAAGGATTTTACGGTGGTAGTGGGAGTGAATCAAGCCAGTTGGCGTTTCGTTGGATGAACGAAACAATGAACTAGAAATGAACGCTTTAGCTGGCTACATCTTGTCATCTTAAAAGATTGGCTTGTTTAGGTCAGTCTACAACTGAATACAATTATTACCAGCAAAAAAAAAAATCTATAATAATTCCATCAGGGAAATGAAAGCTTGCATCGAGCACTATTGCCGTGGTGAACATGCTAAAGAGACGCAAGCAAGTTCCTGTCTGATAGCTTTAAAGGATATGGAAGGTGTTCGACTGATTTTGGCTGATGGTTGATTTTTACTAATTTAATATTATTTTGTGAAAGAGAATAAGCTAAAACAAGAAAAGGCAAGACAAATGAACACGTTGATGGTCACGGGTACCCCTCGAAAAATCCGTGCAAATTTAGTAGCAGGCACCAATTTGCTAATGTACTACCAGTTGTAGTACTGAACATGCTGTCTAAGCCCTCAGTTGCTGCCAAGTGCTGAAACCGCTAAGAAGGTTGACTAATGAACATATATACTCCCTCCGTTCCACAATACTTTGCAATTCTTTGACTCATATAAACTTTGTTTGACCTCTCGTCTTATTCAACTTTTTTAATAAATATTACCACTTTTGTTATGACTTATTACATCACTAAAGATTTTGTAATGACGTTTTGTTTGTTTTATAATTTACATAAAAAATTTGAATAAGACGAAAGCAGTCAAACACAATTTATACGAGAAAACACACAATTTATAATGAAAAAATTGAAAAGACCGGAACGGAGGGAGTACTATGCACAGGTCAACCCTTTGCAATCAAAACAAGTATCAGCATCTGCTGATCCAAGCCTCCAACCGTGCAGTCCAGCCCACCACCTTTACAAGGCCACGGTTAAACAAAAAAAATGACGTTTAAGTTTTGATCCGATAGCTTTGAACTTTGAAGGACGGCAGACGAACAGCTCGCTCCATCACCCCCCGCGTCTCCAATGTGATGGATTGATTCGGCTGCAGCTCAGTCCACCGTTCCACGCGCAGCGCAAGCCCCGCCGTGTTCATAGCCTCCTACTGGTACTACTAATATATTCTCCCCGTTCAGGTCACCACCGCATCTGCTGCAGGTTCCGGGCAGCTTCGTCGGCGAAATTCTTTACGACGAACTGATGATGGATCCTGTGAAATGTGAATGATCCTGTGAATGTCAGTTGCTTATCAGCCTGAGGTGGAATTATTCGCGTCGCCGTATCGGCAACTCACGTGGCGCCGATGTTAGCAGCTGCGTCGTATGCCGATAGGGATCCTATTGGCTTCTGGTGAGCCGATAGGACCTGTCGACGACGACCGACAGGTTTCCGTCGTCAACTCGCACTTATCCGTTTCGTCCATCTTCTTAAAAAACTACTCAGCGTTAACTTTTCAGACAGTATTGTCTCTGTCAGTGCGGTTGAGACTTCAGGGTTCAAGCGATTGGATGTGAACTTTGGAAAGACGACTTTGTTTTATACGATAGAAGGAATCGGTCCTGGAAACCTGTGTGATCTAATCTAGCATGAGTTTATCGTGTCGTTTTGTCGGCCGATTTTTGCTGTTGTTGTTGTTTTGCTATCAAAAGGTCCGTCGATTAGGTATTTAGTTTTCAGTTTAGAAAAATTCCTAGCAAATTGTTTGCTGGGTTTTGGAATCTGTTTTTTTTTTTTTTTTTTTTTTTTTTTTTTTTTTTTTTTTTTTTCTTCTTTATCATTGGTTGGTTTTTTGGAATCAATTGGAGTCTTTTGACTGGTTCACTGCTGAATGTTTCCACCGAAAGGGTAGAGAAACTTACACTGAGTTTCAGTTCGTTTTTATGAGGCACCATCCAGCCTCGGTGATGTAAAAAATGATCTTTGAAATTGCGAGGAGAGCAACTGGGCGTGTCTGGAACCTTGGTCACTATTTCTTGACTTCATTTTTTTAGAAGTCTTGCCTTCAGATTTAAAAACAGAGGCGTCTTATCCGCTGCTATAACCTGTAGTGTTGGCCAAAGAACCAACAGACAGGCACAAAGCGGTTTCCTTTCAAAAAAAAAAAGGCACAAAGCGAGCATGCTGAGGTAGATAAACACACCAATCCAACGACACAAAGGCTGACTGTTTGTTAATTAGACCCCTCTAGCAGGATTCAGAACAAGAAAAATGTAATAAAGGCGTAATGACACGTCTTTGTGCTGATCGTCTTGGTACATTGTTTCTTTATGTGAAAATAAACTACACGGATTCCATTGTTGACAAAGTATAATATGTTTTTTTTTACCTAGCCATTTACCCGTGTTTTATTAAGAGGAAGAGAACAAATACAAAGACGAGACCTTGATGACAAGAAGACATCAAGGCTGGCTAGGTTTTATAGCCCTAACTACTGAATCCATAGATTAATGATTACATGACTGAACCAATTAGCGACCTAGAAACTTGCACACTCAGGCGCCATCAGCAGGCTCAGAAGTCCGCCGCTTCTTTCCGCGGAGAAGGAACATCTGCATCGCCTCCCCGACTTCGTATGCCAACGACCCCGTGAGGGTTGTGTGGAGTTCATCGAATGAGGCCTCGTCGGGCGCTCAGTCTCGACATGAACACCAATTTTCTTTGTCAGCACTTTCCTCGTGGCTTTGCCTCCCTGTGCACGCTCTTTGCCACGAGCCGCTTTGAACTTCGAAGAATATTATTACGGGTCAGAAGATAGCTTTGAGGAGTAGATACATGAACTAAAACAAAATTAAAAAGCAATTGATATACACCTGATTAAACAAAAAAAAATGACGTTTAAGTTCCGGTCCGATAGCTTTGAACTTTGAAATATATGGTTACGGGTTACCCCTCGAATTAAAATTGCTGCAAATGATAAATTTTTCAAGAAGCTGCATTTATAATAACTAGGAAACATGCCCGTGCGTTGCAACGGGATTCTGATCACGTGCCCAGGCAAACGATCGGACAGACTCACTCGTGATCAATTTTTTCTTGTTGCACGACTCGTATTTTCCTCGGCTCTATGTCTCGCAGGCTGCGCGTCCCTCTGCGTCCTAGCTGCTAGCTGTATGCCATCGCCGTCCTAGCGCTGCTGTACGTACGGCAGCCATTCAACGACGATGAGCAAAGAGCACGTCGTACAGCATGTTCCCGGTGGCTGCCGTGAACTGGTGTATAGATGTATATACGATGGATTTGGATGGATGGATTTGGAGAAGGAACCGAGCACCGGCGAAAATATATATGTATATACGATGGAATGGATTTGAGTTGTAACCGAGAGGACTTCCAGGATACATAAGTGAGCAGACTTCGAGGATACGTGTACATTGTATATACGATTGATTTGAGGATGGCGCGATTAAGGCCCAATTAAGATAGAGGAAAGAGAGGTGGGAAAAAGGTGGAAAACAATTTCTCTTTATTAGTAGGCTAGGTAGCGTGCCCGTGCGTTGTTATGGGACAACTAAATTTTCATACTAAAAATATATGACTCGCACGATAAAATAATAATATTACGGAAGAAAGAACCTATCATTTGATAATAGAAAACCATGACCAAAATAAAAAATGATATGTATCTATTTGTGTTTTATTATTTTAATATTTTAATTTTATAATTTATTTTGTAATGACAACTATAATATAAGTTAATGTTGGCAATAATATGATAATGTTCTATTAAGCCTCTGTGTCAATTTTAAGTACTAACAGTTTGATAATTTATTTTGTAATGACATCTATAATATAAGTTAATGTTGGCAATAATATGATAATGTTCTATTAAGCCTGTGTCAATTTAAAGTACTAAGAGTTTGTTGTTGACGTGACAAGGATTTGCCAATTTGGTTTGTTAATATTTTTGTTATGGGTATGTGGTGCGGTCGTACTAATTAATAAAATTTAAACATAATAAAATTTAGGTACATATAAATATTTATTTTTCTTGTGTTACATAATAAAAACTGCTTGTATATACGGTATGTAGCCAACACCTTATTAAAAAGGGGGAAAAGTATAAACATGTATGTATTCTGTGCCATATATATACGTACGTACATTGGACATCTATATGTCACATCCCTACTATATACGTACGTACATTGGTCATACCTACAAGTAGTGGTCCATAAAAGGGTTTTTTCTCAGAAAAAAAAAGATCGTACACACACAAGGCCAATCAGGCCACCCTGCCAACGGTCCGTGTAGCTGCAGACCCAACCCAAGCTTCCTTTGTAACCGAGACCAAGTCGCCGCGGACAAAGGGACGAAATTACGCGCGATGGGCAGGCAGAAAAAGGCCCGGCAGAAAAAGGAGGTGAAAAGCCCGGTGAAAAGCCCGGCAGAAAAGGAGGTGAAAAAAGAGGTGGGATTGAAATTTTCTCTCTTTATTAGTAGGTATAGATAAAACAACCAATAATAGACGACACATTATTTGCCAAAAAAGATAACAGACAGCACTAGCAGTACTACTCAACATGGTTCCATCAAACCAAAAAAAAAAAAAAAAAGGCTACTACTCTCAACATGGCTGTCTCATCCCACGATCGGTTGCTGCCAGGTGCTGAAACCACTAAGAAGGTTGACTAAATGAACATAAACTATGCAGGTCAATCCTTTCCAATCCGAACAACTCAACTATCAGCATCTGCATGCCCTCGGTCCAACGGTGCAGCACTAACTACCTTTACAGCAAGCTCCAAGCATCCACTAGTGGACTAGCAAATTTCACTGGCCCCACGCCAAAAATCATAGTCATAGGTCAGATCGTCAGAAGTCTCAGAGAGGCCACCTGGCCACGGTTAGACTACACCACGCAGTCAGACTTTAGGACGGCAAACAAATGGTTCAGGTTCACTTCGTGGTTCGAGAACAACAACTCGCTCGATCACCCATCGTCTCCAACGTGATCGATTGTTTCGGCAGCTCAGTCCACGCGCAGGCACAGAACGACGGCGTGTTCATAGCCTGGTTACACTGGTACTGGTAGTACTAATATTATTCTCCTGCCCATTCACGCGATCACGTACGGAAATCACTGCATACGAGTAGTATCTACCCCTACTCCTTCCGTTACAGAAAACTTTCAACTATGGGTTGCGTGTCACGTAAAGTAGCTCACTTTTGAACCAAATTTGTAGCGAATAATATTCAAATTTATGACTTTAAATTACTTTATTATAAAAATATATCTCGTAATTCATCTAATGATATTTATTTAATGTTGTAACTATTTATAGATTTTTATCATAATTAGTCAAACTTGGTTGACTAAAACAGGACATTGTGCTAGAGTTGCTTATTTTCTGGAACGGAGGGAGTATCTAGCTAGTTGCAGGTTCCTGGCAGCTTGGTGATCGTCGGCGACATTCTTTACGACGAACTGATGACCATGGATCATGTCAGCTGCTGATCAGCTTGAGGCGGAATTATTGGCGAGGGCAGGTTGTTCCGTGTGGCAACTCGCACTTATCCTTTTCTTTGATCTCTTAGCTAGTAGCTACTCTGCATAGTCATTAACTTTTCAGACGCGGTTGTCTCTGTCAGTGCGGTTCAGGTGATTGGATTTGAATTTGGGGAAGACTAAAGTGTTTTATATGGAGGAACCGGTCCTGGAATCCTGCCTGATCTAATCTAGCATAAGTTTATCGAGTCGTTTTGTTTTTCGGCTGATTGTTGTTTTTTTTTCAATCAATCAAAACGTCCAAGCGGATTGTTTCTTGGGTTTTCCGAATTGGAGTGTTTGGGCTTGTTCACTGCTGAATGTTTCCATTGAAAGATGGAGAAACTTACTCATGTACGTACAAGTTCTAGCTCACCGCTGAATGTTTCCATTGAAAGATGGAGAAATTTACTCATGTACAAGTTATAGTATTTTAGTAGAGTATATATACAGGGGTAAAAGATGACCCTTTGCAATTGCGTCGAAATGTACTACTTAAAATATTCCTTTGGCTTGTAGTCCAATGGTAGGACGGTCCAGTGGGACGCTACCCACCAGGGTTCAAATCCTGGTGCTCGCACCTTTTCTTGGGATTTTTTCAGAATTTTCCGGCGTTATGCATTAAGTGGTAGCGGCGTTCCCGTCGACGACGAGGCGCCTCTGGTGACTTCGAGAATCTCCAGGATCTGCCGGGCTGCTGGCCCTTCGGAGGTGCTCATAGGGGTAGGGTTTGCGTGCGTGTGTTCATAGGGATGAGTGTGCGTGCGTGTTGTGAGCGTCTGCGTTGTACTGTGTCATTCTCAAAAAAAAAATATATCCCTTGATTTCAGATGAAAAAGAGTGAATCTTTATTCCAGTGTTGTACGTACTGCCGTGTGCGTGAAGTGGACAAAGAACCAACGGACACACAGAGTGAGCATGCATAGACGCACAAGGACAGTGTGTTGCACAACTCTCCCCTGCCCTGTCATCCAGTATCACCTTTATGTCTTTATATTAGAAAATTTATTAGAAGCCTAAAAAATGGATAGAAACCAGCAACCACAGTAGCTAAGCACGTTTAAAGTCGTGCAGATAATCCAATCCAATAAGACAAAGGCAAATTAAACTGTTTCTTAATTAGACCCCTCTCGCAGTCTTGGCTCTCTCAGTCCAGATCCACAACAGAAAAAAACTGAAAAAGACGAAACGACTCGTCTTTGAACCAACAAAAGTCACAAAACTAGACAGTTTAATACTAATGGTTGAACTGGGTTTGAGAGGAATACAACAGGGCTACGAAATTCGGCGGAATCTTCAGGTGTGCTGCCTCATCTTTCAGTCCGAAGCCTGGCACAATGATTCGCTATGCGAAATCAAATAAACTATACTCGCCGAAGTTAAGATATATGACAACATTGCAGATAGGTCAATGTTTTTGCATCAAAGGTGGTTGCCGAACAGCGACCTCCATCTACATGAGCCACACGAGGAAGTTCCCTAGTAAAACACTGACGCATCATTGCATCAATATTGTACCTGTACCATATTCTACACACAACAAATTAATAATATACTAAGGGTGTGTTCACACAACAAATTAATAATATACTAAACATCGCCTAACTCAGAAAACGTCGGTACGGTTTTGACTCGACAACTCGTCGGTAGCGACCCCGAACCACCACCTAACTCCCAGATAGAACCACTGAACCAGGGCTACCCCATCACTCGCCAAGTGCAGCCCGGCAAGTTGCCGAGGACTAACCGCCGCTACTTGGGCGCAACTCTGTGCAGGTGCGTCCCCCGGCCAAGTTGCCGAGGACGAACCGCCGCTCCAACGCGGTGCAGTGGGGAGACTCGGGACGCCTTGTACGCGAATGGGAAGCGAGCGGGCGCTCTTTCCGTCACGCGGCCGCGGCCTCCGGCGGCGTCTCACTCCCAGTCCCAGTGGCCACCGGATCCAGCTGCCAGCTCGCATCAGCAGCGGTCCGAGTGAGTCCCCCCGAGCAAGAACCCAGCCAGAGCCAGACAACCGGGCAACCCACCACGCCCCACGCGCAGTCCCAATCCACCGCGGCAAACGCAACCTGATAACAACCAAGTGGAGCCAGGAAGGAAAGGAAGGCCCCAGTTGCCCTTGCGTTGCGCGCGCGGACACCGCCACCAAACCACACGCATCCTTTCCCTCTCCCTCCACACTTGGCGTTTGCCATCATTATCCATCCATCACCGTCTCCTACTCGCCTTGGCCTTCGCCCACACGCGTTTCCAAGCGCTTCTCCCGTGTCGCCCGACCTATATAACCAGCGCCCTCCCAAGCCACGGCCAGGCAAGCAAGCTCCCACCCACAACCACCACGACCAAGGCTCATCGATCTCATCTCAGTTCTCACAGTCTGTCCGTCAGATCACGAGTGCGTCAACCAACCACAGTTCGATCCTGGTCTTTGCACACCGGCCAACCATGGGCAACTACATGTCATGCACGCTGGTCAAGGCGCCGGGTGGTGCCGGCGGCGGCGGCGGCGGCGGCAAGGGCGCGAAGGTGATACTCCCGGACGGCGGCGTGAGACAAGTGCAGCTCCCGGCGACAGCGGCGGAGCTGATGATGGACGCACCGGGGCACTTCCTCGTCGACGCGCGCGGCGGCCTGAGCGTCGGCTCGCGCCTCGTCGCGATGCGCGCGGACGAGGAGCTCGAGCTCGGCGCCGTGTACGCGACGTTCCCGATGAAGCGCCAGGGCACGCCGCTGATAGCCGCCGACGTGGCGCGCCTCGCGGCCGTAGCCACCAGGGAGAACCGCCGGTCCGCTAAGGTGGCCAACGCCGTCGTCGTGGCAGTACCGCCGGCCGAGGTGGTGGCGGTGGCGGAGGAGAAGCCCTGCAGGCTGCGGCTGGAGGAGATGGTGGACGACGCGGCGGCTGCGGAGATCGACGAGATGAAGCACCGGGCCAGCAATGCCAGGTCGAGGAGACCGACGCTGGAGACCATAGAGGAGGAGAATTACATGTCGTCGAGATAGCCTACTAGGACATCCATGGCGTGGCAAAGCTTTTTGATAGCCTACTATGTGACTCGAGCATGTGCTTGTCTTTTCCGTTTCATTTTGGAGAATTCAATTCAAGTGAATGAAGCTCCAAAATATATGTGATGGAAAAGAAAGAAAGTAAAGTGTACAGCAACTTTTGTTAAAAAAAAAAACATATATGAAGCATTGAAGCTACTCGCTCTGTCCCAAAAAAAACATACTAGAGTGGAATGGCCGGTTGATTCGAATTTCCCCATTTTGTCTTTGTCAAAAAAAAAACATAGAGTATTGAATGAGCAAATATCTTCAGGAGAAGAGGAGATTGGTTCCAAATTTTGACCATACAAATTGGGGTCTTGTACCTATATTACAGCAAATAGTAGCCTAAATTTGATGCCTTTATTGCTTGTTATCAGTACCATTGAGCGCCGCAGAAACTAGTACGTGCTTTGCAGTGATATAATGTTTATCCAATTCTTCCTCCCGTAATAATAATAGAAGCAAGTAATAAGGTGCTTGTGCTAAACTTTTGTCAAAGAATATTCAAACTTTTCGTCACGTAAATGATGTGTCCTCAAATAATGTGTAATACTTTTTTCACAAAAAAAAATGTCTGCAACCAATTTAGAAAAATACCAATCAATATCGCTTTTTATATATACATTGGGCAGGACATAAATATAAAACAAAACTAGCAATAATGATTTCAACATCGCTTACAAGCATACTCGATCAGAAAACGACATTCAGAACATGATGTCCGTGAGGACTCAAAATAGCATGGGAACTATATGCGACTACGACATATCCTAACTAACTACTAGCAAAACGAAGCCATTTAGGTTTATCCAATGTTAACCATTTTCTTTTGACCGTCAATATCAAAAACTTGTATAGATTGAGTTATAAAAAAAATATAAATCCGTGGTCACAAATTCATCGAAAACAAAAAACGATTAGGGCTTTCGTACTATATAACTATTCAGATTTACAATAAAAATTATTTATAAAAACCATGTGGATCTCATCTAATGAAAATACACATAACCAATGTAATAACGCGGTAAATTTAACCAGAAGCAGCCAAGCAGGTGATTCAGACAACACACCAAAAAACGGAGTAACAGACGAATCAGTCACTATCAGGTTCCATTGGTACGAATACAATGATACCATGTGTGACATGAATGATGAACCCAAGACATTGTTTGCGCAGAAAGACACCATGATGTTCCCTCGGAACAGGGTAAAGAGAGAGAGTAGGAGAGGATGGTAGAACGACCGGTGAAAGCAAGGTCTCTGCCTGCCTGCCTGCCTAACAGGCTCTGCTTGATGGAGAAAGCAAACCCAACAAAATTTGGCAGCAGAGGAATGCGTCGCTCAGAAGTCGAAGAAAAGCATTCTTCCCGCTAAGAAATTAGCCGCGACGACATGCCGTTAAAAAATATTCGTTTCCCTTTCCCTGAACTCGCCGCTAATGCAAAAGCCATCCAGGTAGCATGCATCCAACAGCACGCCCTGCCCTTTCCCGGTCGTCCACGGCGTCGTCGGTAGATTGCACGAAGCGCACCCGTACACATTACGGTGTGAACTGTGAAGTCGGCCGCTTAGAGAGCACCTGTTGTGGAACGGAACCTGGGCCTTGGGGCACATGTTCGTGTTCGCGTGCCTGTAGCGCGGGTATCTGATTTGACTCGAAGCTGTAAGTAGCGTGGGCGGGTTTGCCGTGGTCCGCCGCGTCAGAAGAGTATACGGGTCGGTGCGCGAGCTCTAGCGCGACACGGTTACGCTTACGCCGCCGTGAGGGTGGGGGTGAGGGGCAGGGGCACAAGCGTGGAAGTCAACCTGCGGCGGTGCCGTGTCACCGTGTGTTTTTTTTGGTTCCTCGCGCCGCGGAAGACGCACACGCCGGCCGCCGCGCGTGCGATCCACTCTCTCTTGGATCGGCAGAGCGACCCGGCTGCGGCGCAGCCGCGCGGCGAACGTGGAACCCGCAAACATGCCGAGGTCACGGACTCCACGGTCTGGGACGAATGCGAGTGCCGACGCCGCCTGGCTCTGGCTGGGTCGCGGATTCGCAGGGGCGTCCACGGATTCTGCACCGCAAGGCCGGTTACCCCGACTCGGAACCATGCATTTCTGTATTTCGCCTGGGCCGGACGGAGGATTGCGTTTTGTGCCTGTCTTACGTTACCGTTGTGACGGCCCATAGTGTACTCACTCGGTTTGGATTCCTTTCTATGGCGAATAACTTGGCCCAAAGATATTAGGCAAACACAAACAGGGATAGGAAATTGTACTAAAAAAAACAATGATAGGAAATGCGACATTTCAAATGTCCCTTCCCGCTCCGCCGGCGAGCATCCCCTTCTCCGCCGCGCGGGCTGCGGGACTCCACATCTTCGGCGACGAGCGGTTCCGCCGCGACGACTCCAGTTACCTTCCCATATAGCTCAGTTGATAGTGTTAGGATGACGAGCAGGTCCTACTCGTCAGTGTCTACCTCGAGGAATTTGGGAGCCTTCATTTGGGCGGTACTGCTAGAGTAACACATTAAGTTTAGGTCAACAAAAATGGGGGGCAAACACCCAAATTAAAAATGTGGGCCTTGATTTGGATCTACTCCCGAAGTTGCTCTAACCAACCTGAACATTGCATCCAGTCCACAAAAAATTGAAGGGAGCTTGCTTCACTAACCAAGCACCACCACCTTGACGTATCTCAACACCTTGCGCCACCAAGCATCAATAGCCCAACCATGAACCCGGTACACGCAACAACGGCATGACCCCCCCTCCCACCACCACCACCGGCGCGGGGAACACCATCACACTGCGAAAAAAACCTCCACAAACCCTAAACCTACGACGCACATCGAAGGGCTGAACAAGAACCAAATCAAGATCAAACTCGAGAGTCAGCCCGAGCTAGGGTTTTGTGTGGGTCGAGAAGGGGGACAGAGCGGGTATACCTCCGGCAATCTAGGGGTCGTGGATGGGTGCCGATGGCGAGGCAACGTCTGATGTCAGATGATGAGGAAGTTGTCCACCTGTTCTTCAACTCCTGTCGCGGTTGTCGCCATTGGAAATCACTTAGCGCATCTGTGTCGCTTATGCTCTGTCTCCTTGGGGGATCAAAGCATGGAGGTCAGGATCCAAAGGGTGTGGTGTCCTATGGTCTCGTGGTTCGTCACGTTGCCACCGCCCGCTGTCGCCGCCACAAAACCTAGGAGGCGCGGAGCCGACTGTGGATGGAGAGTACAAGTCGATGTGGGATATAGCTGCAGAGTGACGCGGTGGGGGCTCTGCGTTGGTGGGAGAAGCATGGGGCTACGGCGTTGGCAGCAGAGGGCGGAGGGCACAGGCGGCGTCGACAATCGTCGAGAGCCAGGTGGGAGAGGGTTTCTGTTCCTTCTAGCGAGCGGCGTGCGAGGATGTGTGTGCGGAAGAGGGTGTGGGGCCATGTGTCAGTGCCAAAAAGTTTCACGGGATGGTAGGGGCGGGGCGGTAGGACGACGGAGCGAAAATTTGTGGCGCGAAAACTATGTCTTCTTTCTATTATTTTTAGTCATGGGAGATATGGAACAACTTCCTCTATAAGATGGTACAACTTTCTTTAAAATATGGAACAACTTCCTCTATAATATGGAGCGACTTTCTTAGATTATGGAACAACTTTCCTCTATAACGTTGAACGACTTCCTCTATAATGTGGAACGACTTTCTTTAACGAGTAGTATTACCATGTATAATATATACTTGCAGTTTAATCACCAACGTTAAGTAGTGACCCCGGCCTATCACTAGCGGAGACAGTGGGTCCAGGAGGGGCCATCCCCCCCCAACATCAGGCTAAAACATTTTTATGCAATATATAATTTAGTAATCTACTTTAGAAATATATTAACGACTTCCTCATCTGTCATCACACGATCGCATCGTTCACAGTGGCGCTCATGCTTCGTCACCATCTCTTTAGCATGTACCATTGTCATCTTTATGACATTGCATGCTAGGGGCCGGTGTCCCAAACCATCACATATTAACTTCACATTGATCAGTTTTGCGGTTCTTGATAATTTCGCTAGTGTAAATATTTGTTTATACATGCTAGAGAGGTGAGTTATTCACTGCAATGTTTAGTGATATCAATTAAGGCTAAGTAACCCAGTAATAATGAGTGTATTTTCTTTACTCTTAGTGCTAATAAATCGCTTTACTATATATTGATCCATGAATAGGATTTAGGGCTTGTTTGGATGCGGATGCCCGTATATTCATCAACCTTAATCGTGAAGTATATGCATGAGCATCCAAACAAAACTACCTCTCACCCCAAGTGCTAGTGGATTCTAAAATTACGAGTGATCCCTAAAACCATATATTCTATGTATTTATCACTGCATTGTCATGGTGTGAATTGATAAACTAATTCAACCACCCTTGGACTTTCTATTTTCATTTTTTAATTTAATTATTAATTGCCTAACAGATGGGAAATCATTTTTATACTGTTAACTAGCCTTTATTTTAGTCGAAAGGTTCCGAATGATCATGTTTGTAATTTTTTTTCTCTGTTGCAACTTAAGGCAGTTCTAATGGTGTATTTATGATTGTTTGTCAATTAAACAAATTGCTGATGTGACAGTAGATTTATTGTAGAGAGAGAAGACAAAACGTAGAAACGATTTCCTCTCAAGGAAACAAAGTCTTCACAAATGCCGATGGGTGAGGAAACGACCCAAACCGCGTTGGGAAGAAACCGATCGTTTCCTTCCTTCTCGGCCAATATCTCCTGTGTGGTGGTGAACACATACAGTGATTGGGCAAATTTATTTCTAAACTATGATAGAAAATTATAGTTTGGGGAAGTAGTCTAGCCTCCATAGTTGAGAGGGTTACATAGATTTTTTCCCCTTTTGAGTCTCGTCACTCGTCAAGCAACTTGCCAAGCATTAGCAGGACGCTCCAGATGGAACTTAAGCCATGTTGATCTAAAAAAGAGTGGCTACAAATACATGGAGAAAACTTGTGTTTTATAGTGTTTTTTGGCTTTTGTCTCAGTTGCATGTTCTGGCGTTTATCTTAGTTACCTTGTCTAGTTGGTTTCTCTTCATGAGTGATGGTAGTGAGAGGTGCTTGTTAGGGGCTTGGCCTACCTTATTTTCTTTTCTGGTCTTATGTTTTGCTCCTGTTAAAACTCTGAACATTGTATTTCTGTTGCATGCAATGGGAATGGGAAGATGTCCTTGCATAGAAAAAAATCCCCCTAACATAGCGAAAAGGCCATTCCGTCCATCTTGTTCAACAAAGAGGAACGAATGTTCTTATTATTCTTTCAAAAACACAACAAAAATCAGTTACTCTTAAATATTTATTATAACTTAATTACTTATATAGCGCATCCACGCATGAATGAATCACAAAATGTTTCAACTCGAAAGGCAATTCTAAGATAAGATCGATGTCCATCAGTGGGATGATGTGAAGAAGCGCATCGTCCCAAAATCTCAAGAGCACGGCACACCTAGACCATGTCACCTTTTGATCATCATAATGCCGCCACTGTGCCTAGAACTAAAGTTATCCACCTTGGACAAGACAAGGTATTTCGCTAGCATTTGTAAAATACAAAGCTCATTCCATGTACCAAGCTATAGGGATCAAACAAAGCGCGGCTGCCCAAGTGGAAAAACCCTGTTCTTATCCATACCACCCCGGCACCCCCCTGTTTACACCATTGGTTAATCACAACTTTATTTCAAAAGTTGATCTTCTACCTCTAGGCTATAGGAGTAAGAGAAGGAAATCAAGAAGAAGAAAAAGAAAAACAGACCTTAGAAGAAACTGCATAATGGGCACAGTAGATGCACACGAGACAATGTTTATTGGCAAACACATTCCATCAGGAGGGAGTCCACTATCTCTTTTGACTAGTACTATGATCACTGGAGTAGTACGTAGAGTACTCTCGTAGCATGTCGTTACCATCGCCCCTGCTCTCTTCAGTGCATGCACTAGAGCATCCGGCCACTGGACCTGTGATGAGCTTTGCAATGGCAAGCAAAGATGTCACGTCCATATCCATTCATGTTTGTCGTCAACGTGGCTCCTTGGCAAGTGGGACTGACGGCACGTCTGCAACTGCAAAAGGCTTCTGTTTTGCTACTGTACTTCCCTGCACCATTGGCCTTATCCAATATCCATATGTTCTGACTCGTCACATGGCAATTGCCTTTGCATACCTGTTCGAGTCAAAAGTCAAAACGCACCCTGGTGATGCTTGTGTTCTATATGCGCACGAGGCCGAGACGGTTGATCACCTGCTGCGCTGGGTTGCGTTCTTACCATGTGGTGCGCCATGCTTTCGCCCCTTGTCTAGCAGCTATGGTGGCCATGGGCGATGATGCGACTGAGTGGTGGCTCCGTTAGAGAAACATCGTTTCAGCAGATCTGCGGATTCTGCACCCAGCTTTTGATTCATTGATACTTCTAATCTCGTGGATTGCCTGGAAGAAGAGGAATGACAAAACGTTCATGCGTGCTTCTGCTAGAGCTCTGTATGGCCACTCACCATTCGGACTTGTTCGTGGTTTAAAACTTTCTCTTCATGAAATACGGGTGCATGACCCGCTCTCAAAAGAAAAAAGTCAAAACACAACCTGTTTTTTTTTTTGTTCTTGTTCAGCGGGGCGCATGGGTGGAGTTAGGGGCATATGCCGCATGTTAGTTTGTTGAATGTTGCAAATATGTAGCCTATAAGCCCAGTAGAACCACTAGTAGCAGCAACCCACAAACTCAGAATGGCAGAAACCCAGCGACTGTACAGAATGGCAGAAACCCAACGACTGTATTCCCGTCCATGTCTCTACTCTCACGTTCGTCACTCTCATGGACCGGAAGAGCAGCGGGGCAGCGGCATGCGTACATCGACTATCCGCTTCGGCCCTTCAGCTCTTGTCCGGTCGCCCCCTTAGCCATCCGGCAGCTGGGCCTCGACAACCAACACGACAGTGCCTTGCGTCCGCCACTCATCTGGCGGCGACAACAATCAGTGGTCCTTGCAGGATCCCCCTTGGCTCTGGCGTCCGGCCGTACTTACCTATCGGCACCTCTCTCATCTCTAGCTTGAAGCAACAACAAAGCGAACAGAAAGGACCCCAACTCCATTCTTTATACTTCTGTAAGAACCATTGAAGTTTTGGTTTTCTATGCGTTTGTGTTCTTTTTTTAAGAAATCTTTGTGTTCTTGTAAACGTAGAAAAAGAACTTATACTTCAATAATTACCGGGGCGACACTAGATCCACTTTGCCTGGTGATATGTTATCAGGGTTAATTTTTTTTTGAGTTGTGCATGATTAATTTTGTACTGGTTTTTGCCCCTTGTTACCATTGCATACACAGTGGGGCGGGATAGCCTACCCCCATCTATAGCCCAATGCTCAAGTTCATTTTTAAACTACCAAAGTGGTTGTTTTACTTCTTAAATTACACTTTTTAGCTCAATTTAATACATGGACTATCAAAGAGGTTGTTTCGGTCCTTAAACTTTTATTTTGGCCACATTTATATTCGACTACTGCATGTGCCACACGCACTCCATATCTACACATGGCCATAAACTATGTTGAAGAAGGTGCAGCATACGACTAAGCACCACAAGTCGTTTGCATGAAAACGGTGAGTGGTAGAGGGCTACAGGCAGGTGTAGTACTATTGTAGTGGAGGAACGAAACTTTGTGATCGAGCAATAATTGATAAACAAATATAGCTATTCCATCGTGTTCAAGTTCAACCCACTCATACATCCCATTAGGTTGGAAATGGTCATTTGACTTTGTTGAGCACACAAATGTGGTTGTTTTCATGGGGCCGAAATTCCTGAAATTCAGACTTGGTTGTACGTACATTCAGACTAGATTGTACGTACACATCTGTCATTTGACTTTGTTTGAGTGTGTTGACACCCAAAATGTTCAATATACACGAATAACTCTGGCTGCTTTCGTGCCTCATTTTAAACACGCATCAACTGTACAACGCTGGGCCAGTGTGCTGCTGTCCTGTCTCAACGCGCCGACATTTGCACAGGAGTGCCGAGTACAGAGGAGACGACTGCCAGATTTAGAGGCAGGCAGAGCACCCAACATATGTTCTCTCCGTCGCAGCCGCAGCCTTCGTGAGTTTGTACAAACACGATCACACCACAGGCATGTCGTCGCAGCCGCACGCCCTCCCCGTGTCCTTCCCTCTCGAGGGCCCGCGTGAACCCGCCGCCTCCGCTGGGCGCCCGCCTGCGCCGCCAAGGGCCTCCCTCATCACCTTCACGACGTTCGCCACGACGGCCCGCTGGCCGCGCGACGACGGGCGCTGCGTCGCCGCCGGGGCGCCGGGCCGCCTCCGGTTGACTACTCCGCGACGACGACGGCGGGCGCTGTCGCGTCGCCCCCGGACGACGACGACCCGCGCTTACTGACCCCAGCGACACGCTACGCCACGCCACGACGGGCCCGTCGGCGCTGGCCGGGCTCCCTCCGGCGCCAGGCCGACGCCGGGCGGCCCGTGGCGCGGCGCCGTGAACAATCCTTCAGGCCGCGGCGCTGGCGCGGCGGGCGGGCGCTGGCATTCCCCTCGCGCCATGCCGGTGGATCCAGCCCCGCGCCTCGCGGCCGCCGCCAGACTACCACTTTTACAGCCCCCCCGAGGGCTTCCTTCCGAGGCCGATCCCGGCACGCCGGCCGCGGTGCCCGGCCCGGCTAACGATGCCGCTGACGAGCTGCCGCCTCATGGTCCGCCCCCCCCAATACTGGGAACCCTGTGGGGCCGGATGCTCAGTGGCGCAGCTGGGAGATCAGAAGACGGTGACCGGGTGCCGGTCAACACCTTCGAGGGGGCTGGAGCGCCTGGTCGTCGAGGCGCTTCGCTCCCACGCGCCGTGACGCCTGGTCCGCCCTCGTGGACCATGACAGCGCGACGATGACGAAGGCTGCATGGCGTGTTTCGACACGCAGCCTCGCCCGGCCCGTGGTGTACGTGGCGCTCGGCAGCCTCGCGGAACATCGGCGGCGAGATGCCGGGCGTTGGCGAGGGCCCCGCCAGCACCGCGTGCCTTCCCCGCGGGTGGTGCGGACGACAAACGCGGTACCCCTTCCCCGGGACGCCCTCGCGGCGTGTGGTGACAGGGGCAGGTCGCGGGCGTGGTGTGCCCGCAGGGCGCTGCGGCTCGCCACGGGCGCCGCCGGGTGCTTCGTGACTCATCGCGGTGGAACTCCGTCGCCGAGGCGCCGCCGCCGGCTGCGGCTGATGGTCGGGTACCCGCAGTGGTCCGACCAGTTCACCAACGCCGTTACCGTGGAGGAGTACAGGTCGGGCGTCCGGCCGCTGCCGCGCCGGGCGACGCCGACGCCCTCCGCGTCGCGTCGACGTGGTGATGGGCGGCCACGGCAGCGGCTCGTGATGACAGCCAAGGTGTGGAAAGACGAAGCGGCAAAGGTGCTGTCGATGGTGGGTCCCTCCCACCGTAACCTCCATGCTTTTGTTGAAGAGATACGACGGTTTCATGAAACAAGATCTGCAGGTAGCATGATCAACTCAATCAAACATTTGAATTCGATCGATGTTCGCTTGAGATGTCCGGAACTGATGTAAGCTTTATTTACTGGCCAATGTTAGTGTCATCCGCAAGCTCTAGATTGTGCGTTGACTTGAAATCGCCAAAATGAACTCGTGAAAAAGGATTGTTCGATAATAATCTTTCCAAATTAAGAGCAAGAATGGTCTTATAAGGATTGTACGATAAGAATCTTTCCAAATTAAGAGCAAGAATGGTCTTATAAGGATTATAATGATAAGAATCTTTCCAAACTAAGAGCAAGAATGGTCTTATAGAGATCATTAATTAAATTAAGGGGACTCGCTATATCTCTTTCACAAGAAATTGACCCCCAAATCTTGCAACCACCAGGACCATTGGATCCACATCCGCGCCACCTAACAAATAGAAAACCCATTTGTTAACGTAACAAATGACGCTAGCAAGCATGCACCGCCACCGCGCTGGAATCTCCAATGAGTCCGCACATGACAAATGGGTTATGGGTCCGACTAGTACTAATGGATCCGGATCTAACCCGTTAACCATCTAGTACAACCGGTTCACGGACACCATGGGGACCATTATAGACAAATTACGTAACTGCCACCGAACCCTCCAAAGAAGAAAGGAAATACACGAATCGAACAGGGGCCCTCCTAGCACCGATCGAACCCCGCCGCAGAAAGAAACATCTAGAGGAGATGGCCATCCATGAAGGCCGGATCCGATCGCATCTAGAAGAAAATCAAAGAAGAAGAGGATCAACTAGATTGGTATGTCCCTTGTTGTGTCCTTGTTTCTGCTCTGTTCTTCCTCCTTCCCCAACGTTTGCTTCTGTAATCATACATGATCGAAAATTCTTGTGGTCTGTACGCGGATCGCACATTACTTTTTTCCTCCAATGACGTGACTATCTGTCCATGCTTTACTCGTTCCCTCAGTATGATTAGTGTTTGTGCGATCTGAACACCATCATTAATCGACCTGTTTATCCTCTGTACATCCTTCCTTTCTTCCAACTATGTAGAATCACTAGAACACGAACACAGATGCCCAACTGAACACGCGATGTCCAGTAGGCGGGCAATGTAGGATCAAGACCAATCCAAATATCATATAGTCCTAACTAAAATTGCGCTTAACTATATGTGCAATTTATACTATAACACTTTGCATTTTTCACTCGTAATGCAGTTTGCAATTAGCCTTTCAAAATACTACACTATCAATTATATAAGTGCCCTAAACATCTCTCAAGGATCATGCCTCGATATCTAGGGCCATAACCGAACTAACATGTCCAGGGGCCAAACTGAACACGCTTGTCCGCAGCAAATGTAGGACCAATAGAAATCAACATTTCATATAATAATCACTTTAAAATTGCAGCTAACTATAGCTGCAATTTATAGTATAAACAGCTTTGGAACTTAGACTATTAACAGTTTGCAATTGAGCATTACAATGAGCACAGATTAACAGGCCAATATTCAAGTAAACTCATTAGGCATTTTTAACAGATAGCATGTGTGTACAACCTAAAAACAAATGCCCAACTTAAAAACATCAAGAGGTGGTAGTGGCACTCACTAATGGCGTGGAGGTCAATTTGAACACCCACAATCTCAACAAGCTTAACCCATCCATAGCTGCCATGCCTAGCACATAGATTGTATATCTATCAACATACATATTTTTATAATTTATACAGATAAAACAAGGGTGGAAAGACAAGAGTTCAGTGTAATTCGTAAGCGAAATTATACCAAAGCTCCATGATCCATGTAGCTAGTGCAAGGGCCTTAGGAGAGCCAAAGCGGATGCTTCAGTTCAATAATGGAGCCAAAACGACAAGAAGATATCAAAGATGTGTTAAACAGTCGACAAGGACTAGATGACACAACAGGATTGAATATATATACTCACCGCCTTAGAATCAAGTGTAGCGGTATCACAAGCAAGCCTCGAGGGCAAAGAATGGTGCATAGTTAGCAAAACATTCATTAATAGGATCACGTAAAAATGATGAACCTAGAAAAAAAAAACATAAGGACAAGAGGTAACAGTGAGGCTTACTAGTCACAGGGGAGGTCCATTTCAAGACGAAAAAGCTAGACAAGTTTAAAGCCATCCATACCGCCATGACGTAACACAAATAAATATGTGGCAACATAGCACAAAGGGCAACATTTAGATCAAACAGGCAAAGTGCTAGTCACTAATGACAGGGAGGTCAAGAACAATGTAATTAAGGTACAGTTAAGGAGGTAGTAAATAAGGGGCACTTCATTTCAGCAGAATAAAAATTTCAAATGGACTAAACTAAAATTGCGTGAAACTATAGTTGCAATTTACACTATAATAATAAGCAATCAATTTCCATTACTAACAACATAGCATATTATACAAAACAAAACATGGGACATTGAATGCTTTTACAGATACAGTTTCACTTGTCAACTAGCATATTGAATGCTTAAGCATGCTTACCAGCACCGAGATGATCACTATGGCATGCTTATATCAGGTTTGCCTTAGGTCACTGTCAACTAGGATATTGACTCGCAATTCAAAGAATATGCCATTGCCACCACTAGCCCATGGAACCTAATACAATCCAATTCGGCAAAGACATAGGAAAAAAATCAAAAGAGAGCCATTTAGTCTCATCAATCATGCATTATGGGCTACTTAATGTTGGCCACAAGTAAAATAGAGCATTTTCTACTTACTAACGTCAGGGAGGTCCATTTCAACACAAATAAGCTACACAAACTCAAGGCCATTCATCTCTGGTTAGCTACTCCTAGGACACAGAGACAGAAAGAGTCAAACAGTTGGTGAGGAAAGAGAGAGCCAACCAGCAGTCAAAGACCATAAAACTAACAAAATAGCAGGAAACTTTAAAGACCGTATATTGAAGGTAGAACCAAAAATAGTGTAGATTCTAAGAATCAATATCTCTTTCTTTCTTATGCAACTATGCATATGCTTGTTTTTAAACCGAATTCTGCTTGCCAAAGAATTATGAGATAACTCCCTAGGTTCTTAATATAGATGATGACATAAACACATACCACATGAATGGGCAGCATAGGCTCCTCCAATGTACCTCCATTTGAACACCCACAATCTCAACAAGCTTAAACACATCCAAATCTGTCAATATACAGGTTATAACAATCTATACAGAAAAAACAAGGGTGGAAAGCCAAGCAGTTAGGTAATTCTAACATAGGGAGTATACCTGTTCCTCTAGATGATACAAGTACCTAGTCCAAGGGCCTCAGGACAGGCAGTGCTCAAGATTTGACAACTTAATTCTCAATTGTTCAAGAGCATTTCAAGTGAATAGGCTACAAAGAAAGACCGAGCATGGCCAAGCAACAGCAAAGATAGTCAAAAAACAAAGCATAGGTAGGAAAAGGATACACTAGTGATTTGTAAATAATAAAAGTCAAAAGAAATTGGACAATAGACCTCCCTCACACGTCGGAGATGTGAACTAATAGACCTCTCATCATATATTGCTGAAAAAAGATATTACTTCACTCCACGAAATAAGCACCGATATAGGACAATAGAGAACAAATTGGAACATGTTACATACCACAACCATCTCCAGGAACATCCACCGCAAGTTATATCTCAAGCTATTTGAGATATTTCATTGTAGTCTTCTAACTAATGAGCTGACCCATCTTCAGTATGCAATATCAAATCGTTATCATGTATAGAAGCATGTTTCAGAGCATCCAAGAGGAATTGTTTGACATCGATAATGAATCTCCGGGCTTAGGCAGAAATAGCAAAGATACCATGAAATAAATGAACTAGTATAATGTTAGTTAAATAGACAAAGAACAAACTAGTATAGCTGTAAATAGCAAGGCATTTCGGGCAAAACAACAAGACAACATGCTAAATTCCATAGATGACGCCCAAATTAACCTAAATGTAACCTGATGTAGATGATATCTCTTACAGAGCTTGGCCAAAAAAATTATATCACCACAAAGTACTAGTATTTTCAATACATATATCCGTAATAATCGTTGTAAGCACAGCCATACAAACCATCAAAGGAGCAAACATGTCACTCATTCAAATAGATTCAGCCAAATAACACATACAAGAGAAAAGTACATTACAAGGGACATTACAAGCCGACAAAAATTACAGTACAAGGGACATTACAAGGGAAAATACAAACACAATTCGTTCCTCCCTCCGATTACTCCACGTCCTCGGCCTCGAGGGCCTAACGGCCCACTTCGGGCCTCGAACCGAAAAGTGTTACTTTTCAAAAAAAGCGCCTTCAAATAAAAGGATTATATAGGCAATCAAGCGATGTCATTTTGTATTGTCATGCCTTGTATCGCGAGGTCCCCTGCTTTTGGACTATGAGATCTTGTTTCAAACAAATTTTGTTTATTACAAGGGACATGACAAATGAGACAAACAACTAGACAAATTTGACAAAGTTTTTTTTGAAAAGGGACATAACGTGAACACAAACAAGATGATAGATTTGACAAATTCTCTCTTTTCTTTGCAGGTCCAAACCCAAGGAGTTGATGAAATGGAAGAACCAGATTCTTTAATCCAAATTTTACTCAATTGTCTGAGTTAACAACTCATCATGAGGTTTGAAAATAATGGAACTTGTTTCCATTTGGCAAATTCCATGTTATTTACATTCTTGTGCTGCATCGAGCCCATTCAACTTACTCAATTTTTATATACGTAATGTTTCAAGCAAGGCATTTTGAACTCAATCCGGAAAAGCTACTACAACTATCACTCAAATATTGTCAACCCCAATTACAACCATGAGGTAAATTAGAATTCTTGTTATTGCACATTAAGATCTAACAAGTTGCGGTGCTCGAAATGTGCAAATTTAGCCTATCCCTAATTGCAAGTACCAATATCCGACTATGCTTATGTTTATTTGTAATGAGCAGATATTTCAAAGAACACAAGTGCACTACAACCTGCTATGGACAAGAAGAAGAAAACGTAAGAAAATGAATGTAGGTTTCCAAAATATCCACCAAAATTATTCATGACATACATTTTTTTTATATGGTCGTTTTATATGGCAACAACAAATCCATGGTAAGTCGCTTTATATGGCTCTTCTTCTCTTATGCAAAGCTACATCCATAGAGGGTTTTCAAATGAATCCTGAGAGCTATTACCTATTCGAATCAAACATTTTGAATTCAACACATAGTCATGAGGTAAAAATGGAAACAACTTACATTGTCAATTTTGAATCTGTTTGTACACTACTTTTTCTCCCAATATTGTATCCTTTAGCAATTCATTTGTCCTCCTCATGCCGCAAATGTGGGGGCCCTCGGACCACCAATGAACTACAACACCTTAGGACAAGAACAAGGCATACAGAGAGAAGAAGTGAGATTCATAAAAAACAGGCACTAAACATTTTGAAAAAAATATAGCCATGTTTGAATTATAACCCTAGATGCCCGTGATTGCAAATTGATCGTAACACGTGAGGAACGAGCTATGTACTATCGAGAGGGAGGAACAAGCAATACAAGCCTAAGTAACCATTTCATGGGACATGCAAATTCTTCAAATCTCATTGATGAAGATGTTATGTCATCACAAATAACAGGAGGTTACATGGCCTTGCTCAATGGCGAAGAGGTATTGACTTGTTTTGTACAAATAATGCTACATTACTTTATTTCCTAGAGTACATGCTGAAATATCTAAACAATACACTGTTTTGTTACCCTCGTGGGAAACAGAACCAAATGTTCATGACAACCAGCAGAATCCCGAGCCTCCAGCCACCACAGACTATGCAGACGACACGCAAAATGAAGAATCGGGAAATTTGAGCAAATAAGTATGCCAACAATGAGGCAAACTTGGTACATGAACAACAACATAACCAACTTCCTATGAATACAAGCACAAGCATTCAAATTGAGGGAGGACAAGTTATTGGAGAAAACATGCAGCCAAATGAAGAGCATCTAGAGCGCAATGAAGAAGAGGATGAAGAGCTAAGAGCAATTGTGATGGAAACTGAAACTATTATGGCAGCAGAACGCTTGTCTCAAGAATATGCTGACAGCCTCGTCCCTCACATTGGAATGAAATTCGACACATCCGACCAAGCCTATAAGTTCTACAATGACTACGCCTTTATAGTTGGCTTCTCAATTGTCGTGGCAATGGATACAAGTGCCAAGACAAGAAAGATCCCAACTATGACAAGGTGACTAGAATCACACTCAAGTGCAACATGTGTGGTAAGGCAAAGCCGGAAGATAGCATGGCAAAGGAGGGTGAGGCCTCTGGCCGTTCCAGTGTCCAAAGCACTAGTAACGGGGAAAAGAAGAAGCCTGCTGCGCAGAGTACAAAGCGCCAGAAAAGAACAAGAAGCGGATATCCGGTACACCTCCAACACCAAATCCGATTGCCAAACAAAAAAGGGTAACGAGCACACTTGAAACCACGCAGATTGCCCGCTGAATTCGTTTGCCACACTACGTAATCGGTGTATGGGCGGTCACTAGGTTGAACCTTGAGCATAATCATGCGTTTGCGGCGACAATCAAAAGAACAAGCTCTTCTCACGCATTAGGATGACAGATATGGAAAAGGAGCCGATTGCCACGTTCAACAAGGTTAACCTACCGGATAGGAAGATCATGGCTGTTCTATCCTACTTAAGAGGGAGGGGTGTGACTCCATTCAATAAGAAACATGTCAGCAATGAGAAGACCAAGATTAACAAGGCATCGGGAGACAATGACATGAAGCAAGTCTATGAATGGTTCTCTAGCGTGAAAAAAGACCCAATGTTCTTCTACAGTTTTGACATTGATGAAAACAACAAGGTGAGAAACATTTTCTCGAGCAACGGAAGGAGTAGGAGATACTATGAAGAGTTTGGAGACTGCATCGCTTTTGATACGACCTACAACACCAACAAGTACTCCCTCAAGTTTGCACCAATTGTAGGCATCACAGTCATGGGGGACAATCTGTTTGTTCGGGTACGTACTTTCATCATGGATGAAACAAATGTAAACTTTTTGAGTGGATATTTAAGACTATGTTGAGTTGTATGGGAGGCAAGCATCCTAAAACAATAATAACCGATCAAGACTTTGCAATGAGGGCTGCTATAAAAATAAGCTACCAAACACCGTCCCATCGAAACCTGTTTCTTCCACATCGTGAAGAAAGCACAAGAGAAGGGTGGAAGGGTGTTCTCAACAGGCGAATAAGAAGCTACATGCTGATCTCTTTGACATCCTAAGGTTCTCGCCACTTTGGGCCGAGTTTGAGGACCTATAATTTATAAGTTGCCACGACATATGGCGTAGGAGGATTCAAATACATGGTCGACATGTGGGAGAATAGGACACACTTTGTCCCATGCTACTTCAAGAAGGACTTCTTCCCTTTTATCAACACAACAAAGAAGGAGTGAGGGCACAAACGCCGTTATTCAAGCTAGATGTCGGGCCAAGATATAGCATCAACGGATTCATGAGTGAGTTTCAAAGGATATCGATACTACTGAAAAGAATCAACAAGAGCAAGATTTTCGTACAAGACGAAGCCTTGGTTCAAACAAGGTATGGATTCGAAAGGCGGGGCTGCAAAAGGCATAACAGAAGATCTTCTTCAAGTTCCAAAAGGAAATCACATCTCGCAACCATGTATGTGGCTCATGAAATACGAGAAAGGCAAGGTGTATGCAAAGGATGAAATCCGAGGAGGCGAGAAAGTTTGACTTCAGGACAAGGAGGTACATTGTCACCTTCGACTTGCCGGAAAATGTACAATTGCCTCTGTTGCAAATTTGAAAAAGATGGCATATTATGCTCTCATATCATCAAGGTGCTAACAAACCTCAATATAACTAAGCTAGATGAGAAGTACTTCATTGAGAGGTGGAGAAATAAGGAGAGGAAACAGCTCAGAACACAGAATGCTATTCCACAGATTGACATTGAGAAGAGCAGGCCACTGAGGCACAATATTTTGTCCAATGAGTTGAGCACTATTGCTTCAGATGGTTCTAGGACTATGGAAACATTCAACTATGTTCTGGAAGAAGCTCACCGAATGAGGAAAAAACTCAATGAGCAAACAGATCAAGTCATTCAGCCTCCATCACAACCACCTCAGCAAAGGGGTTATCAGGTTTCACAAGCTAACAATAATGAAGTAATGATGGCTCAGACAAGAATCGGTCAGCAGAGGGGTCTAGAGGTTCAACAATCTACAAACAATCAAGTAATGATGGCTAATACACAAGGAGGTCAGCAGAGGGGTCCAGAGATTGCACTAGCTACAAACAATGAAGCAATGATGGCACAGGCACAAGGTGGTCAGCAGAGGGGCTTACAAGTTTCACAAGCTACAAACAATGAATTCATGATGGCTCCGTCACAATCAAGTGCACAAAGTGGTACAGTAATTCTACAAGATCCTGATAATGCTAAGAGAAGAGGAAGGCCAAGGATATTGGGCAGGCAAATAGGTGTAGCTGAGGATGCGAGAAGCAAACCCAAAGGCAAATTTACCTGTACACATTGCTGGGGAACCAGCCATAACATTGTGACATGCGAAAAGAAGCATCTTCCTCAAAAGCCAAAGCCTTCAAAAGCAACAAAAGAAAGTCGGTAAAATCGATAAACTTTAGCTAAATCCAACCAATGAACAAAATACAATAGTTTCAGATTTATATTCATCAAATGTTGCCGATATTATTGTGCGGACAAGTTGGACAAATCGACACAACCACCAGCCAGCGGTGGCGGCCGAAGGGATCCAAAATTGGCTAAGCTTAGGGGTCACCTAGTCGAAGAGAAAGGGCATGGGTGAAAGCGAGAAAAAGGGATGGACTAGTAGCTAGAACTTTTTCATTAGGCCAACCAATTCATGTAATTTATTCAGAGAAGAGGAATTTGTATAAATTAAGTATTTTCTTCGAGTTATCGCCAACAATTACATGTATCTCGGTCTGGCTGAAACAGGCTCAATTTGCCCCTACAACTTTATGTTTTACCTTTGGATAGTACATTTGAAAATTTTGGAGAAAACCATGTTTAACAATTTTGGAGGAAACCATAACTTGCAACAATAGAGGTTCATGGAATTGCATGTGCTCAGAACTACAATTGCGCTTATCTTCAATTGCAATTTCCATTTGTTAACTCTGCAATTTCATAACTGAATATCTAAATTTGTTTGCTATACAAATGCTTTTACTCGCTATTTACGTTGTACAAAAGCGGATACATGCAAATTTTTAAAATTAGGTTCTCGAGAAATAGAAAGGCCTCCGGTACATCGGCATGCCATAATCATTAATTGATTTCAAACATTGTGATCAAACATGGGTTCGTATGAAATTTGCAAGTTCAGATCACCCACCATGATACACAAATTCGCCTTGGTCCGGACAAGGCAAGGGTGTGCTTGTACAAGAGGAAATCGCCCTTTCTCTTAAACTTGGAAATGCTCCTTCCGATGGAGGACAAATCGATATCTCCAAAGGATAATGTTGGGCTGCACAAAAGATCAACACGGTTAACCTATGAAAAAAAAAGATATAGAACAATGAATTATGGAGGGTTTCAAATTATCAACAATGAATAAAAGTGAGGTTTAAATGAAATTAAGTAATTATACCTTCTAGTTACAAGATTGGCAGTGAATGCACACCTCCAAAGAAAAATAGTTTAGAATCTACAAGCATATGAATATTCTACATTTAGAGGTCTGATGTGATGAGCTAAATTCAAAAGCGAAAGGTAATAAAAATTAGCATTTTTCTATACTTAAACTACAGGTCAAATACAATGAGAGTAGTAAAAGCTAGCTACAAGCCTTGTACAATGAAATCCTCGAAATGACTTTAAAAAAAATTTGAGCTTACCTCCCCTCTAATCCAAACGAGACTATGACAACAATAAAAGTTACAAAAGAGATAAAAGCACGATGAATCGACTATGACTCAATATCTTTGTTTCTACACATGGTTAACTCATAGAGTTTTCAAGCACTCACAAGATGCTACTCATTTTATATCTGTCTCTTCCCAAGAGCATCCGAGTTACAAGCTATGTGGTGTTATACTTCTACAACATAACTCGATGAAACTAATGAACTATTGGGTACAACCGCATAGTGACAAACACAGGTTTTAGCGAGGGCGGTTTTACATCTTGGGCTCATGGAACTATCGAGTAATAGATAGCATAGAGAGTTCAAACAAATAGATAGGTAGACTCATGATTCTAGTCCACTACTTATCATATGTTGGAAATTATACCGACAATAGTAAATCAGGGTCTCGAAATTATAATGAGCAATCAATAAGAAAGGAATAGTGTTTGCTTACCTTTGAGTCGTAGAACTTGAGGTAGAAGCGTGACTTGGGAATAGACAACTTTGACTCTAGGATACAAGCAATGCCAAAGACTTTCAGCTTCTTATTCACATCGGGGTTGAGGCCTCTTATGGAAAGCAACTCAGAAGGCTGCAGCCTCTGGGTACCTCCAAATGCCATAGGCACCGAACCCTTGAGAACAACCATCACATAATGTGGGAGGAAAACCATTCCGTTAGTTCCTCAAGATGATAGTAGTATTGAAAAGAAATGACTTTATCCAAATAAGTCATGAAAAGAGAAACAATAAAAGCTCAAGTGCACTTATTTGAACCTAGCACAACGGAGAAACAACCAAGAACCAAAATAATATTTGTATGCAAATGAGATTAGTGTGGTCGGGGTTATGGATACCATGTATTGAGAGATCATTTTCCTCCTTGATAGTAGCAAAGCAGCTACCTGATTAACAATTTTATGGACAACACGGCTATACCATGTATTCAGAGAGATCATTTTCCTCCTTGATAGTAGCAAGCGGCTACGATTAACAATTTTATGGACAACACAGCTAACACAAGACGAAAAATCTGTGACCTATAGTACGGGGCATAAAACAGACATACCTAAGCACCTGCTGAATAAAACTAACAAAAAGTGACCGATGAACATGAGCATTCAAATTTGATATATGTAAAATTGATGGTCTGTAGTACTACGGTAACATAAAGAAAAAATCACATGCAGCCTATGGTCTACATATTTAACAAAGACTTGAGATTAGTGCCAAAGAAAGGTATACACCAGGGGGTTGCTTGGTTGATAGAAATCGGTTCAGAAAAAGCTGTAAGCATAGATTTGGAGCGCTTAGTTTCTGTAACTACATCCGTTAAATTGGTAGACAAATAATTTGGCATTTCTTGTACTTGAAAGTGATCACAATGGTCGACATATCAGTCCCACATAGACACTGGGTGCACAATCGATACTTTTATCTAGTTGCCTTCCTCAATGCTGAAATTATTAAAATAAAAAATGCAGTTTAATTATATATGAACTCAATTTAAGAATACCACGATATGCAGGGAGATTGCAGTCCCATCATAGGGATTCTCTAAGTGAGTTCATGAGAATAAACATCGGGGCATGCATAATTCACCTAGAGCATGACATATGGGACAAACAAGTAGACAGATTTCACAAATTATCTTTTTTACAGTCCACAACCAAGGACACTATACATTGTTTTCTTGTAAAGTGTATGCAACACACACAGTTAAAATATATGAGAGCCATAGATAGGTCGAGCCACATGATTTGTGCCTACAGGCTCCAGGGCAGAAAAAGGCAACCCCTCACCTCTTTGCTATTATGCAATGATCTATAAACCTATCGGGCCTTGTTGTATTTTACACGTAGAGAGCCTAAATCTGAAGTTGCAATAAATCACTAGGTAACTAAATAGCTTGTACGACATCTACACCACTAATCCAACATGCTTATCAATGCGAGGACCTTACAATGATCACATCTACACAAACAGGTCCTAATAGCACACTATTAAGACCATTTTTGCATTTTGATGAGTTGACACAAGCCCATCTAGCTATTTGCAATCACATTAACACAAACTACTTCACACACAATTATTTTAGGAGCAAGAGTAGTGATTTTAGGTTACTACAATACCAACTGTTGGAATAACCATATTCTTAGGAGCACTAACCCGGACAAGAATGCTCGAATGATACTTGCCGCAAGGAACAACATATGAAGGACTCATAGTAAGGTGGCGCCCAAATTAGCAATAAAAAAACATATCGGACCAATGCATAGAAAAAGACAGATATGTCGTGTACCAAACATATAAGATCTTTGGCACTTCCTAGTCTATAAGCATGAATCAACAAAAACATATTGCATATGCTCACAATTAGAATTGCGATTCGAAACTTGCAATTTACACTAGAAGCGATCGCAATTATTTAAACCTATTCTAAACTTCAGTTTAGTGTTTGCCATACTGGACAATTCAAGATCATAATAAAAATAGTCCACTATGAGAGAGCTTTTATGGTCCCAAAGGATAGATCTTAGGCAAGGCTAAAAGTGGACAATGACAGATTTGCACAATTTTTTTTTCGTGCAAGGATAGACCACAAATTTCATTCTATTTAAGCACAATCACACTTGGATAATATTATAGTATCACAAGAGTTCAGTGATAAGAAATAACTTTGACAATCTTGAAGAAAAATATAGAATGGAATAGAAAAAACAAAACCGACTCAATGAGCACTGCAAGGAATTTGTAGATATCAATTTGTTGAGCGTCTTCATAGAGCACCTTGTCAAACTGAATATGGCATCTTCTTCCCTCTCATCCTAATTCATGAATTTGCCAACACATTAGAAGCGTAAGTGTTGAACTGTCAAGATACAACAAGATCGGGCCATGCTTGGTTTTGTCACTTAGGTGGACTAGAATGAAAATACATGGCCGGATACATGAAAGAAGAAACAGTTCGGTTATCGAGCTAACTTAACTTTTGTCAACGGATAGAGTAGCTTGGACAAAATGAGGCCCATATGCAGAACTTTTTTTTGCTTCTGCTCTTGTTTGCTCCTCCGATTCACCATTGGATTCATATAGTGAAGATCTCCACACTAATAAAGAGAAACACACCTACCGCAAATGCAAGTCACCGAAAAAATAGACAATAATAGAGAAAAACACTAATATAGAGAAAGATTATCATTAGGATAATGGGTATATAGCTACAAAATAGCTAACCTAACATCAAGCCAAAAGTATATTATCATCCACTTTACAACCAGTAGCAACAACCAAACTTGTTTACATTTAGTATGCTCTCAACATTAACATAGACACATGACATGTGAAGAACCTAAGGTAGCACATCTAACTCAACACATAGATCATGGTCTATAATCACGAGACTGTCCAAACTTTTCTCGCATAGACACGGAAAAAAAATATAATCGATCCAAAATCATCTCGCCAAAGGAACCAATTGAAAATAAAGAACCATGCAAACTAACACTACCTGCCTAATTTGGGATGCACCATCAACCGCAATGTTCTCGAGCAAAACAAATAGATGATTGAGGTACTTGATGCGAAGATTACCGACATCATTGTGACCACTTTCTCCTTCATACCGACTCCAACATCAAAGTGTTCCAAATTCATCATTAGTGCTGAGATTCCACTTGTCATTGACATTGCCGCAAGTACACCAGGATAATTACAAACTATGAGTGACACATACACCATGAATATAAATGAAGCAATCATCGAATCCGAACTTCACATACTCTGGATCCAATTGCACCAAATTGTTTTCATACTTGACTTCGTAACCATGCCATCCGTAGTCAATCTTCACCACTTTTTTTTCCAGATTTCCGCAATGTTATCCCGCTAAATTTCAGAAAACAAAGACAACAAAAATCTCATGTTAAGTTTGAACAAAATAATGCACCAAATAAACTGCCATTTAAAAGATACTCACAAATTCATCTTCGAGAGTCTTTTTGGAAACCAAAGTCGATTCCCAAGCACGCGAAGGATCCAAAACAAGTAACCATCTCCGGTTTATAACGGCAACAACAACATACCACCGCCATTATAACAGATAGGGAAATACAAATTGGCAAAATTAAATAAAATTCTACATTAAAAAAGGAAGAAGCAATCAACAATTACTAGAATGCAATTCACGATACTTACAACGATACCATTAGTATTACCCAACCAAGCGGCTTTGTTAGCACCATCAAAACATTTCAAAGCATTTGAGCGCGAAGGATCTCCTCATTGACATCATTCCCACCATGGTTGCCAATAAGGAAATCCTAAATAACAAAATATGACATGACTAATGATATACAACAAGATTCATTCAACAACTAATCCTTTAGAAAAACTAACCCCAACTTTCGAGAAGAAATAATGCTTCCTTGAAGTCCGAGGGTGCTTCCTTAAGAACATCGGTCGGCACGAGAATTGATAACGAAATAGCTAACACTTTCTTACGGCTTCAAAGAAACAAGAGCACCCAACTACCTGATCCGACACCATTGAAGTTGACAACCTCTAGACTACAAAATGAATGAAACCATGAAGACGGTCGGAAAACAAAGAGCGGACAAGAGTGAGAGAAATAAAACCATATAGATACTCACTTGGAATATGCTCTATCTGCACCCCATCGCCAAAGCAATTTGATACAAGTCACCCTCCTCCTTACTAACTCTAATCTTAACTCACTATTTAAACAAACGGGCTCGCTTGAACTGGCTAGGTTGTGCAAGCGGCTTTGGGCTTGAACAAAGAACTTTAGAACTTGAAGGCTCAAAGTAAGCTTCATTCGGCGAATGACTTGTTTGCCGCTAGAGTTTTCGAACGAACCATCTCTCAAGGGGGTAGAAAATCCAAAGAGCTCTCGCAAGCAAGTAAACAAGAACCCAAGTTAAAAATATACACAATACGAAAAAATAAGTGCTTCATGTCAATAAGTTACTCATAGACGTGTTTCCTAATACGCTCGGACTACACCACTTATTAGTTCCCGCAAACATATGTTCCAATCACAAAAATCTTCAACAAAGGTGTTACATTCATCCAAAAGGTGTCTCATAAAACTTCCAAAAGCATTTACAATCACACAAAAGGTGTTCCAATCACAAAGAAAACATCCAAATAGTCATTTACAATGAACTCTAAAGTATAAATGCATCTAAGACCGGAGAAATCCGTTATACAATGGGCATTGTAGCTCCTTTGGGACTGATTCTGACTAGAGGCACAAAGTTGATTGAAGGGAGCAAAGAAGAGCTGAAGCTTCCCGTTAGATAATGATACTAAGTCGGGCACAATAGGATAATTCAAACACAAAGAGTAGAATGAAATGGCAAAGAGGAGTACCACGAGAATTGACTTGTTGGTGGACATCGGTACACTCGCAACACTTGCCTTTGCATATCTCACTCCAACAAAGGGACATGATTTAGCTCTCTCAACAGACAAGGAATAGATGGCGCGATAGGAAGAGGACGCCTCGATTAGGATCTTCTACAAAGTTTCCATTATCATCCTCATCCTCTAGCAATCTCATAGAAGGCATACTAGGACTATTAAAGAATACAAAGAAGGCTTCTTAATAGAATGAGTCTTGACATGTCTTTTTTTTCCTATTCAAAGAAAATTACTAACCAATTTGAGGATCGGCAGGGAGCACCATGTTCATTCAAAGAGCGTCCAGCAGCAGGATCTAGGTCCACAGGAACCTGACCAGTCTTCATTCCATTATTACCATCTTCAGCACGACTCAGTGGAGATTTACCAGGTCGTTTAGCGACTGCACGTCGACTTTGAGCTGCATTCATTGTCTTCTTGCCCTTCCTTGTAGCAAAGAAATGATTCGAACAAGCATATAGGGACAAAATAAAGCATCATAAAAATAGAACGTTACAATAACAAAGTTACAGATAACAAACACACCTGGTGAGGCATCAGAAGAGAGTAGTTCAATTGACGGGGACGGGCTAGATGCATGGTCTTTCCGCTTCCCTTTGCTTGGACTCTTAGAAGTTTGAAGAGGAGCTTCATCAAGATCTACAGGATTGTCCAACGTAGATCCAACTCCGATAATGGGTTTGAAACCACTAAGCCGTGTACTCAACCTTAAGCTCATCTTACGCGGACTCATGGAAACTGAACTGTCCCCAAGCAAGACCTTTTGAAGCCCCGCTCTCCTTGTCTTTTCAATGGACCGTATAAAGATCATCGAGCTTGTCATGGTGATGATACAACTCTTTTCCTCTTCCCATCTATTTGAACTGAGTCTATAGAGCAAAAAAACATGAAAAAAATTTACACAATACCATTCATAGAACTGCATGAATAGAAGTGCGGGGAAATGGAAATTTTGGCATGAATAAATAGGAACAAACACCATGACCGATAGGCAACATATAATACAACAACAATGTACAAGAAACTATGCATTCATGGCACTTCTCATACCAAATTTCGTAGCATGTACATATATCTCCTTTGGTTTTTAATAGTAAGCTAAAACTGCAGTAGACACATATTCGACCATGAAACATTCAAACAAACACCACAAATACTATAAAAGATTACAATTGTGCTTGTCACAAAACCAACCACGATTTAAAGCACATGATAAATGGTTTTTTTAAAAAATAAGCAAAGCACTAACTCAAAGAATAATCATTGGCAAAATAATTAACCACTTCATTAGGATTTGCAACAACAATAGGTGCCATAAACTCCTAATTGAAAGTACTCCATTATGACAGATACAACTAACTACAGTGGATCAAGCTTTAAAATTAAGAATTCAAATCTACTCGAGTTTAAGTATACGTGTTGATCACTAGAGATGAAAGATTAAATTTTGAGGAAGAGTTGAGGGCAATGAGACATAATGTTCATATGAGCAAAGATCGCGTGAACAATAACCAGGGGAAGATGGAAAAAAAGGGGAGCAAAAATACCCCCATAGGGCTAACAATACTTAGGAGGAAAGAAAAAGTTACAAATGCCGTAGTCCCGATGCTGACACCAAAGATGACCAACGGGGTTTGAGAGGTTAAACCTCTTAATTCATTCATCTTCATTGTCCCACATCGCGTTCTGCGTCGCGTGAGCGATGTTTGGAAGCTTTTTGAACTACCATGGACGGTCCATGTGGATCTTCTATATCTACTCAACAGTTTGTTGAAACTGATGTTATTGTTACTTACATATATGACGACGCCCCATAGTAGCTGAATATACTAACACATGGAGTATGTTAAGCAAAGCTTTAGAATTAGTCAACCAAATATTCGGTCACATTGGTGCCAATAAGATAAAACTGTTCAAACACAACAAGATAACAATAGCAGTGACACAAGAGAACGTGGCACTTCCATCTACACTCTATGATGTGGATTTGAATTTGAATTTGATGGGCACGTTTGATAGTAACAATAATTAACAAGCTCAAGGTCCGGGCTTATTTTGCAAACTTTCACACTGAATAGGCATCGATTAAGATGCCTCTTGTTTTAATTACTAGTGGAGATATCTTTTATGCGGTTCACATAAGGACATTGGATTTTTAGAATACTGCATAGGATCCTTGTCCACCCGACTCCGTAAAAATCCAGAGCGCACAAAGGTTCGACGGACCCACCATCATCGTGGGATATATTCCCATGCTCATCTTAGGGCAGTGGTTACAAGACCTCGAGCCCCAGGCACAGACCACAAACAACACTCCTCACCTGCTATGATCAAGCGAATTCCTCCTCAGTCCATTGATCTACTCTAACACCATCCCTATAGCTTGTCCATAATCTACTCTAAGACCATTTATCTATCATCCTAGATCTAAAAATAGAAATGGGTTTTAATTATCAAGAACTAAAAATTACACATTATAAGTAGATATTATGTATTCATCATGAAAACTAGATATTGCACATATTCAACACTATAATTGCAGAAACTAAAGTATGCAATTTACTACTTTTTGTGTGTGCAATACGTAAATGGATAATAACCAAAACTTTTTTTCTACAAAGTAGGCAAAAAGAACTTGAATAATGGAGAATGTGGTGACTCAAGAAATAGATGCATAAAGAAAAAGGGTAAGGCCCAAAGAATTCCATTGCCATAGCCTTGCTAATGGGTGGATACCCACCCCAAATAAATTCACTATTATATTTGACACCGGTAACCCACAAAATTAAAAAAAAATTACACAACCAAACCAAACCCACTCATTGGAGCCACCCAACCCAACTCACATGGTGGGTTTTGAACCAATGGGAACCCAATTCACAAGGGTGGTGTGCTTGTGGATGTGCATGTACCAGCCCGGCAAGTGTGTTCATGTAAATTAATAAGTGTCATCTTCACAATCTATTCATTATTTGCAGTAACTAAACTCTGAACTCACATAAAAAGTCCGAAAGCATTACCATGGAATATTCAATTACTATACGAATGACAAGAAAAATTACTCATTGTCATCTTGATTTCTTAAAAACAATGAACAAGGACTATGAACAAGAGCTTATACAAGGACCTCTCTTTTTTTTTCTAAGGAAAAGCTACATGGCACAACTATAAATTCTACTCTCTCTTATGAGCACCAAACTGTGTAATTTGGAAAAAAATTATAAATAAAAAAACTACTCAAAAATTTTTCTCATTCCACCATACCACCACACATGAGGCCATAGACCAAGACTAAACAAATCTAACTCTCTCAGCTCATATGGGTCTCGCACAATGAACCCCGCAACAACCAAAAACAAAAATTCCAATTTCAGAGGTACCAACAATGGTGCTTGTTCCTAGGTTCAACAGGGTTTCTCAAAAAAGAAGCAGTTGTTGTTGCTGCTACTAAATCTCATTGAGTTGGAGTTGCAAAAGAGAGGAGTTCAAACAAATCAAGAATTGGTGGGTGCAACTAACACTAGTAGGTTCCTATTTCGTGTTAATTACCATTTGCTATTGTTTTTAGACATCTCAGATAAATATACAATCCTACAACTACTACTATCAATGCACTCACAAATCGCAGAAAGGAGACCAGTGAGAAACCTATATTGCAATCATGGGGACTCAACTTCGAGTTATTATTATACAATGCTCTTCAAGAAAGAGATTTCCGGCACTTGATGAACTCGAACAAATATACAAACACATGTGAGGTGGTACTGAGATGCTTTGAACCACACAAATTCAACCTCTTGCACTTCCAATTAAATGCTAGGTGGTACTGGGAAAAGAAAAAACCAAAGCACTACAAGACACATGTTCAAAATCAGTTTAGAAACAAATCAAGGTAAGTAATTTAACACATGTGAAGACCCCACAAGACACCAAATCTGAACCTATATTTATTTGAACTAGTTGAAAAATTTATAACACAAATTTTTAGCAACTAGATACGCTGCACTCCTAATCTCATTCAGTTTGCTATATCATGTATCATTGAAATGTTCATATGTCCTGAAAAATCAACTTATAAAGTGACCAATATCTATGCATTCACCGAAATGTTCAGAGAAGGAACCAAATGAGTAGAGTAGATAGCACAAATCCATAGTATGGAAACACCGGTGTAATAAACAAGGGCGAGGGAGGCGGAGGCTATATTACACAATAGAACCAAAATATTTGCACTAAGTGAAATCTGTAATTTAATGGTAAACATAATGCAAAAAAACTAAGCACCAACCATTTCGAGGCACAACAGGAGGTGCATGGACATCCAATTGCTCTTGGGATTGATCAACAACAATAGGACTTAAAACTCTTTCACCAAGTCCATCCAATTGACTTTTTCTTTGATGGTCGTAGTGGAATAGAAGGCTTAGGATTTTGCAAACCGTAAACAATATCATCATCATGATTCAAAGACAAAGTAGCATTGGTTATCTTAGAACCTTCTCCCCGCAAGGAACAAAACAAAAAAAAGCTCACTGCTGTGGAAAAGAAAACATAACATCAATTTGAAACCAAGTAATAAGCAAGATGGCTACTTCTTTACTTAGCAGGGCAGGCCATGACAGGACAATAATTTTTACAAGCTTGGAGTGTACTAAGGTACTACATATGGAATACTACAGATACATTGCAAGTATTGCACTAAGATTCAACAAAACTAGTACACCACATAACAAAGAGTTAACGAGCACTAATATGCAAAACCAAAATAAACAAGATAAATGCATGTACCATTCTCGAGGTAAGTTCTCGGTGCCGTCACAACAAGTAGGCTTCTCTTTACCAAAGACCACAATCAGCTTCCCAATAATCTGAACCAAACTCTGAGTCAGAAGAATCTCTTTCTTGAAGATTTACAGGCACATCTTCTATTGTTTTCGTGGGAGCAGCAGCATCAAAAGCACCAACATCAGGAGCACTTGCAATATTAACATCTTGGACAGCAGTACCACTAGTAACAGCAACACCAACAACAGGAGCACTACCATTATTCACCTCTTTGACAAATAGTACCACTAGTGCCAAAAACATCAACAGCGGCTGAAGAATACCATTTTTCTCCTCTTGGGCAAAGAAGCGGTACCACTAGTGCCAAAGAACACTTGGCGATCGTAACCAGATTTTGGAACATCTACAAGTCCTCGAGAAGCCAAAGGCACTTCAGTTCTTCAGAGCCACATTATCATCTTCACCATCACCATTACCATGACTGCACTAGCCGCTCCGCCACCGAGAATCTCGGGATCGAGCATTAGAATGTGAAGCACCACGTGCCATAGCAATAGTATGCATATATGTGAACATCTTGGCAACAAGTGTATCAGGACGTGTATAGCCAAGTCTTCTGTGATGCTCTCTGAAAATCTTATGCAAACAATCTTTGTCCTGTAATGTAGTTCAAAAACAAGAAGGATGATTAATGCTGGTAGTGTTAGATAGGCCATCAACTGAACCGAGAATATATAAACAAGAAGGAATTCGACTTAATTGTTTTTTACTTCAACAAGAAGGAATTCGACTCCACACTACATAAACAATCTCTAATTCAATCACCCTAGAAGCTTTGACAGAATGATCACATCACACTAAAATAAAAATCCCACCATTCTAACTCGAGTAGGCACACCTAGGATAAGAGAGCTTCAAAACAAATAGAAAAAGGGCACAACCAAGCGGATATAACACCTCTATTACAAGTTCATTCCATCGGACCACTGTTATGTTAATTGCTTTAACACCAAGAGTATGAAGTTCCAATACAAAGGTCGAAGTTATTTTTCATCAATTATTCAGACATGTGAAATGTAAAAGATAGCTACAACAAGCACATGACACTACTGACATACATATCTAGCACAACAAGCTAAACATAGTTTATTCATTTGAAGCATACCTCCGGCCTAATGAAGCCCAAATGGTGTTCCATAGTATACCTAAAGTCCTCACAAGCCTCTTCAACTTCATAGTTTGTTTGCATACAATGTGTCTCGAAAAGGTTTGACCTACACAAAAAAACAGATTTGTTTATTGTTAGACATATTTACAGACCTTTTAAGTCTAAAGACCACCATAACAAAAAAAAAAAAAGAAAATTCATAAAGTGACCAATAATATGAACTCACCGGTCTCCTTCCATAAGTATTGCCGGACACATGATCATATGAAGAATACGTTTTTAATCATTGAGCCCTTCCAAAAGCCGGATCCTAGGCATATCCGTAGGCGGTGATTATATCGTCCATAGCACAAGAAGTCCGAGATAGTAACCCTACATATATCAAACAAATGGAATGACTATTGCAACTAAGAATAGGAAGCAATGGATGCGGTAACAAAATCAAAAAGATACAAGAGCACTTACAAAGAAGAAAGTATCTACGACCACCAATCACACCACGACCTTTGCTCCTATAGTTTTTATGGAACCAAGCATCCAAATATATACCGCTTTTGACCAATTCCAATCTTTGACCGTACTAACATCAATCGGGGGTCCAAGATAATATGGGTCGGGAGAGTATTTGAGTTAGAGCACGAAAAGGTTGACAAGGCAACAACCATGAAGTATCTGAAGGTATCATCATCATCAAGTGTCTCTTCTATCAACTTCTTCCCAAAGAACTTGATCGAACGAAGAGAAGGAAGCTTGATTTTGTCTAGAAAGTCCTTCTTCATCGAATCGGTGTGCATCTCCTTGATATCAAGACCACCAATGGGAATCCCCAAGAATAAGTGCACGACCATCGGGTCAAATGGGATCACCTGCCTCCAACAAGAATGTCACCACACTTAATGTCAACTTGATCTCGCTATCCACTTTGCACAAAACCTTTGGGAGCTGAATGACCATCATACTCGAAGCGTAACTCCAAATCCTCGATCAACAATTATCTTCCTCTTCCGCTCATCCAAATTTGCAATTATATCCCGGTCCAAAGTACCGGGCATTTTGAACCTACTTCCAAATTCTTTGAAGGTCTGTCCAAATGAAGTACCGGCGGCGGACTTGACTTCCCTTTTCCTCTACCTCTAGCCGCTCGACTACTCGAAATCAATGGAAAGAGGAGAAAAAAAAGAAATTGTTAGAATACTACATTCAATACAACCTGAGGACAAATCAAAACAAAAATGAACAGCTAGCTAGTACATTTACCTTTTTCGAACGTGTCCTCGACACCGAACACCTTGGATTACCCATGCCTTGGACAATCTTAGAGAACTGAGAATAAAGAATGTCACCATGTCGGCTACAATTGAGAAGCACAAATTACATAAAGAAAGTGAAATGAGGAAACAAGATGTTTTAGAACATACTCCAATGATCGCTTGTTGCACATGTTTGAAAGTATTGACCATCTCGCTTAAATCGGAAGGATTTGGAATCTAACAAAATGAAAGAAGATATATCAAAAAAGTATAAATAGACTAGGGCACACGTAAATGTAAAACAAATAGAAATATTAGCACCTGGCCATCATTGGTAGCTTCGTTGTTGTCCTCATCTTCGAGAGGTCATCCGATCGAGACAACTCATCATCACTATCACCATTTAATGACTCATCCAAACATATTCATCGGAATCCATGCCTACAAAAATCAGGAATAAACAAGTCTACATCAAATAAAGATTAAATCCCTAGAACAAGGTCGGGTCGGATGCCAACATTTTCCATAAACAAGTCAATACCAAGGAAACTTGTATTCAGTAAAAGGAAGGAATACCAAAAGCCTAATAGAGATGACAATAAACAACTAACAGGAAAGCGCTAAATGAAAACTAAAAGTATAATCATATCCAAAGAGATATACAACTTTTTATTTCCTCGATGATGCCCCCAAAACTTAGTCATAGTCCACATCAAACAAAGCTTAAATCCCCATAACAGGGTTCAGTCAAATGCAAACATTTTAGTTTTTGTACACAGTGCCATTCAGGATGAGTGAGAATCTTCGACACCGTGTACATGGTTTAGGGTCAAGGGTAGTTACTGTTTGTACACACAACAAATCAGTATGCCTGGGTTGCCTAACATCTAATTTCCTAGATTGTAGAATGGATTGAAGATCAATATGCCCAGGGGCATTCCAGCTGATAAGAGACTCCCTAGGTTCTATTATTATCCCAGAAATTGTAGAACAGAACACTGAGGAATAATAAGGCTAAACAATGCAAAAAGGGGTAAAGGCAGATACCATAAAGGGGATTCTTGGTTGGCACGCACAAACAAACTAGTACCAAGCTCAAATCAATCACGAACATGTTAGCATTTATAAAGTCTTCCTACAAATAGGTCGGGCGAGAATTCGCATTTAAGAAATTAGGATGATAAGCAAACTTTGCCCCCAACCTGAATTCTGAAATGCATGTTTACCAAACATGTCATGGCATCATTGACCTCCCCACCCATTAACGTAATCGTGGCAACGACACACAAAAATCCAACGAGTCAACCACCAATCGACCCGGTCGGTCTCGGTAATCCACCAAAGTCCCCCCTCCCCTGCCCGGGTCAACCATGGTTGGGCAAAGGCCGCTTCACCACCGGAAGGCCATGTATGTGCATGCACATTTCGAAAAGACAAGCGGAGCAAATCTGGCAAACAAATGACAATAACGTAAACTTCAACCTAAACTAAAAATAAAAGCCGCCGTAGCCAATGATAGCATTAGCTCGCGCTCAATGAAAGCTTCGAGGCAAGAGGCCGGACAACATGAACCATTAAACTACATTTAAAAAAACTAGTGCTTAAATTAAGACAAGGTCAAAAGATGAAAAGCTGAAATATTTGAGCAAGATTAGGCTACAAACACACACGTAACAATAGGAAGTAGTGCTATTCGATAGTTCACTATTTCTTGAAAGCAACATGCCAAATCAAGAAAAAATTTCTTGAAAACAACAGACCTTGTATGTACCGAATAAAGTGGACTACCTGGATGCAGTTGTCGGCCTGCTTCACTGATGAGAGGACAACTAGTAGCTGAAAAAAATGTAGACTTGTCAAACTTATGTGGGGAGCTGCAGAAATACAGAATGGAAGCAATTGACGTTCAAGGGAAATACAGATACCAATTCTTTTTCTTTACAAGAAAATATAGAGGAGAAACAGGGAGCAGAGTAGCAAATAAAAAGCCTGGCTTGTGGACTTGATGGAACACCGAACTAAACTCACTAACCGAAGAAATAACAAACGAACAAGAGAGACATACAAGATACATGCATGGCCACCGATGGCCACAAGCATCGCAGACTCTAGATATCGAGAGCCTGCAGCTACGTAAAACTACGCACACCATACCATAATCATTTCCCCACATGGTGGTTCTCACATACCCGACTAGTCTGAAAATGAAGACTAAGAAACTAACAATAAGTGATGAAACACATGTGCTAATAAATAATGGAAGAAAAAGGTGTGGGCATTAAGGGAATACTAATCAACACCGAGTGATACTTGAATATTGAAATAACAAATACTTGATTCAAGAACAAGAATGTAATTGAAAGACTCAAAAATACCCGACTAGTTCTGAACCATTGGGTACCATGCCCCAATGGTACCCAACAATGACCACACCACTTCCTTCAACGAAAAAACAACACAGCCAGAGGTCCGACCATGCCCCCATGACCGTTCCTCTCTCGGCTCTCCGTTTCCCCCCCCCGATGAATCGTCAAGCAACCACCAACCTAATCTAGAGATACAGAGACAACATCCTGCTCAAATGACCCAAGCACATGAAGGAAACACACGTTACAGCCGGTGCTGGGGCCCACCCTCTACCTCTAGCTAATCTTAGTTTGGGGCGGCCCAACCCGGCCGGTGAAGGAAAATGAGCGTGCATGTGGCGGCAAAAGCATGACAACTTACATGTGTTTCCGGGATTTAAGACATCCCAAAAGCAACACATACTCTCATCCGGAAATAGGCAAACAAACAACCACAAAAAAAAAATCAATGTAGGCCAACGGCCAAGCCAATTTATCCATAGGCAACCAACGGGGCTGCCCCCGAGTGACGAACCTAGCCTATCCTAAAAATTTCATAGACACAAGGTAGCTAAGAAGACAAAAGGTTCGTATCCCCTGTTGTCCCCCGAACCCCGATCCCTTCCTCTCTTTCTTAGCTCCACACCAAATTAACCCTCCTCAATCTCTTCTCCATCTCCAAATAAGAAATACAAACACTATCTATACTTACTTATACCAGATTATATGGCCCTAGACCTTGCACAACAACATATGACGAAGCTCATTTGAGCTAAATTCGATCTCGAACGAAAAAAAATATTTACTGAAAAAAAAGCAAATCCAATCAACTTGTGTATCTCTGTCTAACACAATGTTCGGGACACAACTCCAATTAAGCCTGTGATGTTTAAATTAAAAACAATTGTGATGACCGTGCATTTCGAGCAATTTCACTCAACTAGTTTTTTGAAGCATTTACACCCGTGGCATCAATGAAATGCAGCGTGAGTATCAAAGAGTACAAGTTCATGGTTTCCATGGTTTCACACCTATCATGGTTTCCATGTCATAGCCAAGAGGTTCCCTCAAAAAAAACATGGCCAACAGGAACCAAGGCCTCTGGCGACTACCGAGGCATGGCTATGGCCTACGGCCTTCACCATCCTCATTACACTAACATTGAGATCAACAAGATCTGAGACATCAACATGCGGGCATGCAGAGTCACAAGTAAAGAGATCAACAAGTGATGACGAAATCATTGAGATGGCTAAATCTACAACTCATGATTCCGCACATGCGGGCATTATATACATGAGATCCACATATACGAAAACTACATCCTGCTCACACAAACCAAGCAAATGACCAAGCCATGGACAAAAACCGAAAATCGACACAAACAGAGATGCTAAATAAGTACATCCGAATCCTCATCCCCCTCTTGCACATAGAAATGCTAAATATAGTCTCAATGGAACTACAACTCATGCATGCATGCCAACACGGGATCCACCGCGCCACAAATCCTCATAACCTCTTCCGTTTCAAATTAACAATAGCATGAATCAAAGAGGAACACCAACCGTTCGAGAAAATACAAACGACATGCCGCTCCCATTACCCAATCATTGACAATGCATCCATCGAACAAATCCTCAACCACAAATAAACAAATCTGCCCCCCAATCTAACAAGTACCTATCGGGATCTACTTCCTCAAGCATGGATTCGAAAGGATGTACAAGAACATGCAACCACGGGGATGCGCCGGAGGGAGAGAAAAATGAAGTTGACCTTGAACTAACTCGACAACGACAACCCGCCGGCCTAGAAATCACCCCTTCCCGCCGCAGATGCGCCGAGGGAGAGAAGGACGAAGCCCACCGGAGAATGCCCTCCTCGCGGAGGCGAAGAGCGCCGCCGACGAATCGCCCGGGCCCGGCTCCAACGCAACAAATGAGACCCTTCTAGTTCTCTCAGAGCCTCGACCGAACAAAGGAGTGCGAAAAGATTGGCATCCAATGCCACAAACGGGTGCACAAACCGGCTCCGGACAAGGATACGCCCCTGACCCGACAAGGACACACCCGCCACGCTTCGAAAAGCGGAACGACGACTCGCGACGCGCCCGTGTCACAAGACACACGCTGCCGGGTCGACTCACATGACTGCGCCGCTGCGCCGCAAAGACGTATTACCTAACGTTTTCTTTCAAATGACAAGTAGGAAAAGTGTTAAATTAAATATAATAATGCACGTCTTACACAAACATAGGAGCTACATACATAGGCCCCGTTTGGTTGAGAAGTCCTAGAACATTTTTTTTAAAAAACTCTTCAAGAGGTATTTCTAGAGACTTTTGGTAAAAAAAAAAAAGTTTCAAAAAAAATCCTACATGTCTAGTTTCTTAGGACTAAAAACAACTTTTTTTACTCCCAATAGCAAAAGGTCTCTCAAACCAAACGGGGGGTTTCACACGAGAGCGTGTGAGGTCGGTCTTACTTCTTGCATACCACTTCCAATGTCGCCGAGGGGCGTACATACATGATTGTAACTTGAGAGACGTGGCAACACAAGTTGTGCGCCTACGGGATACATGATTGTAACTTGAGAGACGTGGCAACACAAGTTGTGCGCCTACGGGCTAGCATGGGCTATTCTTCTACCTTAATAGTCCCTCGGTTCCAAACATTGCAACACTTTTTCTAGATACATTTGTGATATATTAGTGCAAAACAAATACTATGTAAATTTGGAATGGAGAGATAATATAATTTATAGCTCGTTTGACTGGTTTTTATATTTTCGTAGAACTTTTTTATCCATATTTCTTTGCAAACACTTCTCTAATGAATTAGAATCATTTCATGGAAACGGTTTAGCTCGTTGGACTCACAACATTAGAACTAGAATAAAGGAGAAACTAGATTTTAGGTGTTCCTCTCGGGTTAAAGCCTCCTTTGGTTCATAGGAAAAATGGAGGAAAAACATAGGATTCAGAATCCTATAGGAATTGTTACTTTTCATACCTTTGGTTCACACGATTGGAGCATAGGAATAGTGTAGGGACAAAAAACGACTTTTTTTAGTCCCAATAGCAAAAGGTCTCTCAAACGAAATAGGGGGTTTCACACGAGAGCGTGTGAGGAGGCCTGTCTTACTTCTTGCATACCACTTCCAATGTCGTCGAGGGGCGTACATACATGATTGTAACTTGAGAGACATGACAACACAAGTTGTGCGCCTATGGGCTAGCATGGGCTATTGTTCTACCTTGATAGTCCCTCGGTTCCAAACATTGCAATTCACTTTTTCTAGATACATTTGTGATATATCAGTGCAAAACAAATACTATGTAAATTTGGAATGGAGAGATAATATAATTTATAGCTCGTTTGACTGGATTTTATATTTTCATAGAACTTTTTTCCCATATTTCTTTGCAAACACTTCTCGAATGAATTAGAATCATTTCATGGAAACAGTTTAAACTAGCTCGTTGGACTCACAAAATTAGAACTAGAATAAAGAGAAACTAAGTTTTAGGAGTTCCTTTGGTTAAGGCCTCCTTTGGTTCATAGGAAAAATGGAGGAAAAACATAGGATTGAGAATCCTATAGGAATTGTTACTATTCATACCTTTGGTTCACACGATTGGAGCATAGGAATAGTGTAGGAATTTTTCCTTTGCACGTTGTTTAGATCCAAAAATGTAGCCGAAAAGCTGAAAAGTATTGTAGCACTTTTCGTTGGTTTATGGTAAATTTTGGAGAAAAGTTGGTAAATATTATCTCGCATACGCATCAAACTATGCAATTAGTTGTTTTGTTTACCTACGTTTTATGCTCCATGCATGCATCTTTTGTTACATTTAATGATTCGATGTGATGAAAAATTTAAGCTTCTTTTTGGATCTAAACACACCCGAACTTTAGCATCCACTCAAACCTTTTGAAAAAATTCCTTTGTTTCTCCTATTGTCCATCCAAACGATCATTCCTTTTGAATTCCTATGTGTTTCCAATCTTCTGTTTTGCAACTGCATTCCCATGTAATTCCTATGTTTCCCATATTCCTATGCTTTTGCTTTTGCTTTCATGTGTTCCAAAGGGGGCCTAATAAAAAATAAGAATCGGTTCCAAGTGATTCTCACTTTTTAATTTCTCTGTGACATTTAGCAACAATTCTAGTGGTTCTACTAAGATTCTGAATTTTTCATTGTCAAACACACCTTTAGCATGTATACTTCACAACCATTTCGCTCACTTGTCAAATTTGTTACGTATGTATTACTTCATTATTATTCCAAAATGGACTTGAGGGTCGTGACACTCAACCATTTCAAGTGGATAATGGTTATCTAGTAGTGAAGAGGAGCGTAACCGAGTCTTGGTGACTCTTTGGTCTTCCAACATTGATTTCATGGTTATGATAATAACTGATTACCGTAGGCGAACAAATCTAGTTATCTCTTTGTCTCTTTCGTTTTAGGGTTTATAATCCTTTTTAACCTTTTTTTACTTGTTGCCTACAAGTTCTCTTGTTGAGTGACAATTGACAACTAGGACTGCATGGTAGCATGTTTATTGGGTAATTAGCATGAGTTTTAATACCTTATTATTACTAATGTGAACCTTGCTAAGGATTTGTGTAGCTATGATCTAGCCACTCGCCACAGCGACAAACAAACCAAGTGCTGCGTGGGGTGCCTCAGCTTTGCCTGCCTCGCACGGGTTGACCCACAAAAAGCATACATAGCGTCGCACCGAACCCAACACCGAAATCCTCTGGTCCACCGTGAACCCATCTCTGCACGCTTGCCGGTGGCCCAGAGCCTCCCTCAACATTCTTGGGACCCATGTGTCAGCCAATCAACATCGTCGTAGCACGCTCCACGGTGCCTATCCTAAGGCTATCTCCAACAGGTGGCGCAAACTGCATATATGCATCGTGGCCCGGCCGATTGCATCGCGAAAACCGCCTCAACGGGTGATGCACGGGGCAGGCGACGCGTTTTGCGTTCGAGAGAGAGAAGTGGCAAACTCTAGCGTCGCCTCCGCGTGAGGCAAACGGCAGTGGTGGGCCACGTCTTTGCGGTGGGCGAGGCCAGCCGGCGGCGGCGCCTCCCGGGATCGGGCGTGGTGGGGGCGGGGGGGGTGGCCATGCAGGGACCGCCGGAGGAGATGAGACCGGAAGTCGGTCCATGACGGGTGAGGCGAGGACCGCGGCGCCGTGGGGCGGACCCGTTGACGACGACGATGAGGCAATACCCGGCCGGCGAGGGCGCGCCGTGAGCCACGCACAGCAATGGCATGGGTAGCCCGCGGCATGTTTGAGGACGACGAGGGCGCCGTTTTAACGCCAAAACCCAGAGCGTCGCTTCTGGCCGCGCGCCAGCAACCAGGTCACGCGTGCGGTGCCTCGCAAAAAGGTCGGGGACCTCCGGCCGCTCATGGCGGCCGGCGCTCGGCGTGGAAATCGGCGCCTGCGACCATCGCCGAAGTGGCCCCAAAGCGAGGCGGCAAGTCCATGGTCCATGGAGTTCGGGCGACCGTGAACCCCCCATGGTGGCGGGTGGGCGTGGAGCATGGCATGGCCGCCGCCGCTTGGCGGCGTCTGCTGCCGCTCTCTGGAACATGGCATGGCCGCCGGATTCATGGCCGCCTCCGGTCTCGCCATGGCGAGGACAACGACGCGCCGGCGAAGATTGGAATCGAAAACCGAGCAGCCGTGATGGCTACCGAAATCGCGGAGCTGGGCGCCGCCACGCACCCGGTCGGGCCCAGAGCCGGGCGGTCCCGTGCACGAGCGCCCGCCCCGGCGGCCCTCGGCAGCGGTGGCCCGGCATGGGAGCCCCCCACGGCGCCACGGGGGATTATTTTTTTTTTTGAGAAAAGGTACGCGGAAGATTGCGTCAGCTGTTGGAGATGGAAAATTTTGGCTCACGCACCTTCGTCCTTTTCACAACCTAAACCAGCTAATGCCTCCTCTGTTTGGAGGGCAGCTGTTGGAGACAGCCTAACACGCCACGATACCTTTTTTTAACGACAAGCATAAAGCCGGCTAAAAATGTTATCAAAAAAGAAGAGCCGCCAAATCAGGCTGCAGGCGCACTTGCATCCTAGAAAATTGCATAATTCCCCCCTCAAAACCGAAGACGTAATTGGGCAAAAGCGTCTTCCCAGATCGGCGAAACAAATCGCTCTAAAACCCAGCCTGCTAGTCGTCCCCACTAGCAGGGGAGTAGTAGGAGGGAGGAGTCTCTCCGGGGTCCGAGCGGGGCAGGCGGGCAGGTGTCCGAAACGGATCACCAAATCCCGCCGGAGCAGCCGAGAGATCCGACCCCCGCCACGATCCCATGGCCGCCGCGACGGCGACGGCGGCGGCGGCGAGGCTGCTCCTCCTCGCCCTCGCTGTACTCGCCGCCTGCCTAGGCGCGGCGCCGCGCGGGGGCGGACGCGCTCCGCTCGCTCGGCGTCGGGGGCGCCAAGGCGGCCGACGGGGACGCGGCCGTCGACCTCGACGCGTCCAACTTCACCGCCTTCCTCCAGGCCTCGCCGGAGTCGTTCGCGGTCGTCGAGTTCTTCGCCCACTGGTCTGCCCCTCGTCTCTGACTTCGTTGATTCGTTTTTTTCTGTCCCGTTGATTCGATGCGGCGGCTGGCTTCGTTCCAAATCGATCGGCGCGTTAGTCTCCGCGTCGCGAAATGGGTTGAAATTGAGATCGTCCGATATGGGGAATTGGGATCGGTGAATCTGTGACTCGAAATCCAAATGATTATTTCGTCTCTCTTGTGGTGTGGGCGGGCGACACCTGAATAACATAGCACCAGCGGATTTTCTGTGGTTTTTGGATGTGATACGATTGTTTTGTTGGTGTATGTAAGCTGAGGCCTATCGGGTGTGGTGTATGCGTGGTTCAATCCGATTAGCGCGCTGCTGCCGTGCTTCACTAATCGCTAGTACACTGAGGTGTACAAGTGCAAATATGTAGTCAAAAGGATTACTGGAACAGATGTACAAGCACAAATATGAAGTCAAAAGGATTGAAAACGTACAAAATAGATCTCTAGGACCATTTCTTATTGGGTATTAGTCAAAAGGAACTTTATGACTTAGTTGCTCCATGCTTCAGCCTCCTCAACTATTGCAGATTTGCAGTAATTATGTCAGCACCTGGGACATATGCATTTAGTTTCTCTACTATGGATGTCAAGCTAAAAGTAGAACTGGAGCAACATGTTAAATTGTACTTTTGGTCAAAAACAATTTCGTCAACTAAGTGATATGCTGGGCTGTAAACCTGTACCAGAGGTGACTTGCTCATCAAGTCTTACTTCATCGTTATCGTTTCTTTCTGAAGTTGTACTAAAGTGATTACTCTCAAACTGCTACATAGGAAGTAACTTAATGTATATGCAACCTTGGAGTGATCTCAAACTTGTTGTGTCTCACTCCAAAATGCACACTCTAGATTTACCTGACAAGCTGCTTTGGAATTTTGAAGTTTATACGTGAATAATAATGTAGTCAATTTAATTTGTCCCCTCGCTTCCAACCCAAAAAATAGTGCTAGAGCACCTGTGGCACTTGTTTGTTTGGGCCCTCCTACAAGAGGGTAGTTGCAGCGGTTGCTAACCAGGAAGGTCATGGTCGGCCCAGGTTACGATGTGGCCCTATGGGATGAAGCTGTGTTTCAGGGGCGTTCATGGTCAGTTCGACTGAGAGTTTCTGCTTAGTCAAATAACATGGGGTGGTGTTTCCACACCGAAAGACATCAATCAAAGATTGGTTATAAATCTGTTCTCTATTAGACTATTACGCTACATTATCTAATTCTCCGTACCCAAAGGTTCTCACTTACTGTCTTACTGAAGACTTTTACAGTTGAATAAAATGCTATACTGCTGGTTGCCATTTCTGAATTTTTTTTCTTATTACTGAAGAAGAGTGGGCAATATCATCCAGTAGTTTCTATATCGACAAATGACCACAGCTTGTTGCCAGCTTTTATTGCAATAAACTCATGACATTTTTTCCCCCATCTATTTCCTGCTTACATCATTTCAATGTATTGTAAACTGCTACTAACTTGAATGCCTGCCATGTTTGCTCAGGTGTCCTGCCTGCAGAAACTACAAGGTATGTAACCAGCAGTAGACTCTACTATGATCTGAACTGCAATTCATGCTGATCTTGATTCCTCTTTATATACAGCCTCACTATGAGAAGGTTGCAAAACTTTTCAATGGCCCAGATGCTGCACATCCAGGGACTATTGTGATGGCACGGGTTGATTGTGCATCAAAGGTACAGTATCTCCAGTGATGGGTGATATTTTCTTCAATTTCCTTGATCTATACAACTAACAACTTTGAAAGGGATTTTCTGTGATTGAGTCTAGCCTTGCACTGGATAATGATGTTCCTTATAGAATTTTTTAATCTTCTGTTTTCCTTTTATTAAAGCTAAAACTATAGAAAGAAGTTCTCTTACTCTCTTGTGGTGCATTACTAGTGCTTAATTTGATTTAGTTTAGTTTCAGTGTTCTCTCAGAAGACTATTAAGCTGGTAAATAACGAAAACATGTTGTACACCATGTTGCAGTTTGCATTGGCATGCAGTGATGCCTTATTTCTTTTGAATGTTCGACAGCACAGGTGAACGTGGATCTTTGCAATAAATTCTCTGTTGACCATTATCCTTACCTAGTGTGGGGTCCGCCAACAAAATTTAATTTGGCTCAGTGGAAACCAAAGCAAGAGAATAGTGAATTAGAATTAATTGATGATGGAAGAACAGCGGATCGGTTACTTAAATGGATAAACAAGAAGACGGGAAAGTAAGTTGCCTTCTATTATGCTTTATTAGTTCACAATTTCTTATCAAAGCAGCAACTGTTTGTACACCTGTTCTTGCCTAGTTGCCTTTCTCTTTTATTATCTGTGTTTATCCAGAAGTATGTTGTGGGTTGGTTTGACCCTAATTCTGCTATGGTTTGAATTCCTTTAGGATTTAGTTTAATGTAAGCATGTAACCATTATATGCATGCTTTTTATTTTTGCTGATACAACCACGGAACCATCTTTATTTTTTTGCAGCTCTTTCAGTTTAGATGACAAAAAGTATGAAAATGAAAGTTTACTACCAAAAATGCTTCAGATCCTGAACAGGTGCAGTTGCATACTGAATTTCTTGAGTAAATTTACATGTGATATGCAAAACGATTCAGTCCTTATGGACAACTATTTACTTTTAATTTTATGCTGATAGATTGTTCGAGCAATTTATGATGTTGAGGAAGCTACAGCTCATGCATTGCAGATAATTGTGGAGCATAAGGTTTGAATCAACAACTAATGCGCTGTCTGCTCCTCTTTTTTATGATTATTGCTAATGGTACCTGCTAACTGCAGATGATCAAACCAGACACTCGTGACCCGCTTATTAGGTTTTTACAAATTTTGTTGGCTCATCATCCATCAAAGAGGTATGGAGGCAACCCTTTGAGATTATGACGGTGCCAATGCATACTATGTTGTTATGCTTTTTTTTGTTGATTCCTTAGGTGTCGAAGAGGATCTGCTGAGCTACTTATTGACTTTGATGATCACTGGCATACAAATGTCTCATTAAGTTTGCAAGACAGCTCTACATTGTTGAAAAGTGCAGGAGAGAAAATATGTGGAAATGGGGCCCACGTGGATACTGGAGTGCGCCTTAATCCCTCCCCCTCCCCTAAAAAAAGCCTTAAACTTCATAATCCACTCTCTTCTTTCGAACCCTTTTTGGGGTACAGTTTTTTTGCATTGAATGTTTAAAGGAATTTAAATATCTCCCTTCGAATTGTTACTTTGAGTTTACATTTGTTATATCTTTGTACCTATGTTGCAGATTTTCTGCCGAGGAAGTAAAAAGGAAACAAGAGGATTCAGGTGATGTCTGTGCTTCACATATTTTATTGGAATTGTGCAGAAGTTGTCTAATATTCTTCAGATTATTTCTGAGACTAAATTGAGAAGCTCAATATCACATGAAATTAACAGTTGTTTCTGTATCAGCTGTGGTCTATGGGTTTTGCTGCATTCACTAACTGTCCGAATCGGAGATGGAGAGAGCCAAACAACATTCACATCAATTTGTGATTTCATCCACAATTTCTTCATCTGTGATGAATGCCGCACGCACTTCTATGAAATGTGTTCAAGGTTTGAAGAAACTACTCTACCTATATATTGCCACAAAAAATCAAATGCATGTCTAATTGTTACCGTTCACCTGCAGTGTATCAGTTCCCTTCAAATCTGCCCGTGACCTTGCTCTCTGGCTATGGACTGCGCATAACAAAGTTAATGAGAGGTTGATGAAAGAAGAAAAGGATTTAGACAATGCTGATCCTTCATTTCCTAAGATCATCTGGCCTCCAAAGCAGCTCTGTCCATTGTGCTACCGTTCTTCTAGTACGAGTACAGATGGAGCCTTGCAGGTTGAGTGGAATGAAGATGAAGTATTCAATTTCTTGGTTAACTACTATGGGAAGATGCTTGTATCATCCTACAGGGATAACTCCATGGACTCTCTTCAAGTAACCAAGCAAGTAGGCTCAATTTCAGACGATTCTTCCGCATCCAGTGCCGCAACAGTACCGATCGGAGCTGCCCTGGGTATCGCCCTTGCTAGCTGTACATTTGGGGCACTAGCATGCTTCTGGAGGACCCAGCAGAAGAACAGAAAGTACTACTATTTACGTTCTTTAAAGAAAATTTGACTAAACATTTTAGGTTTGTAGGATTCTATTACTAATCTGAGCTTTGTAGATTCATATCATAGAGAAAGTGATTAGGATCTCTTTGTCTCCTTTGTTCATTTCACAGGCAAAGAAAGAACTGGAACTGAACATAGTGCATCAATCGCAAACTCTAAACTGCATGTCTGCATCAGAGAGTGCATCAGAGGGAGCCTTCCTGAGTGTATATTTTCTGGACTGGTTATGTTGGCAATGGCAAGTACCCGAAAAGTTGATCAGTGATTACATGAAAAACATACAGAAGTAGGTTTTTAGTGCCAAGTCACGTGATTGTTTTGTGCAACGACGTGAACTTTGTTGCAGGCCATACCTTTACCTGGCTAAGTAGCTATTGATGTAATCTTATAGCAATTTAATGAGTGAGAGCCAAATTTAATTTATTGTCGTGCCTTTATTTTTGTGCTGAAACCTCAACAATATTGTGCAGGGTCATCCTAATTGTTGCAGTACTATGCTCGGTGCTCTTTTGTGGTTATACAAAACAATCACGTGACTTGGCACTAAAAACCTCAACAATGAGTGAATTAGCCTCGGTGCTCTTTTGTGGTTATACATACATGAAATTTTGATGATTGGCAGTAAGTTTTAATCTTCTAGCCATATATAGGTACAAATATTTGGAGGCCTCCTTTTCTTCATCTTCCATCTCTAAGGTATATTATACATTCATGCTTGCATGGCTGCAATTTTGTACAAGGAGCTTTACACTCTTGCAGTAATGGTAGACGAGGTTTCGAGAGTCGAGTTCCACCCTGACCCGGTGCTGCATCTGTCCCTGTCTTTTAGCAAACATGGTGGCATTCTATATAATATACTGTACTTTATAAATTGGAACATATAGCAGACGAGTGTGATGACCCAAGTAGTCAAAACCAGGGTAATATCTGGACCAAGGTAATACCCGTCACATACTGCCTCCGTGAATGGAAATCTTCTTCCTAAAAAAAATGGAATAATGGAAGATTGTAATTGGAAAAGAAACAAAAAAAAGAGTATTGCACGACTGTAATTGAAAAAAATAAAACGAGCTCAGCTGGGGCTCAATCATCTTTTTTTTTTTTTTTTTTTTTTTGAGAAAAGCTCAATCATCTGTATAGGCAGACGAGGTTCTGCCTCGTCCGGTGGCAGCGGTGTGCGTTCCATTTCAGACCCTGTCCGTCCGTCCGTGTGAAGTTTGGTTGGTTGGACTGCCGTGAGGGAGGTGCCTAGGACGTTACTAGTACTACGACGGTCTTCTGGTGATTTAGGCGAGGGTTCTGCTGCTTGTCGCGTGGGCTCTCGCGGGCCGCTTCAGGGACAGCCTGGGTCCCATGCTGGCGGCGGACTCGTATTGCGAAGGCCGAAGCCCGAAGGAAGGGGGACAGGTTCTTTTTGGGCTGTCTTCGGTTTGGGCCAGATAGAAGAACCATCAGTTGAACATGTCGGGTAGCCTTCGCAGACCAATCCAAACGGGGATGCCCAACCCGTCAGAAAAAGTTTCAGAGCTTATAATTCAAACGGAGGCGCAATGGGATCAAGTGATGCTGCAACAGCATTTCAATTTCTGATGCCATTAAATCATCAGTGAGATATTATGTACGAAACCAGGAGGATTTCGGGCATGGCATTATGATAAAAGGGGATCTTTACATCCGGTCAGCGTATTCATGCTTGTCCATATGTATTTGTGACGGATAATAATGTGTCGGGAGATAGATAAAAGGAATGGAGGAGTCTATGGTCAATTAAAGTTACATCTAAGGTGAGCATCTTTCAAAAGGACTAAAAGATGTTATAAAATATGGCATAATTTTTTTTCTCGGGCCAACAAGACTCTTGGATTTTTAATGTTGCTAGATGTGTTTGGGCACTTCAAGAGGATCATATTGTGGAGGCTATCGTGTTCGAAGAACCGAGGCAAAAGCTTGGATCGCGGCTATCTTTGATGCTCTCACGAGGATGCCTGGTAGCCGTGGTGCTGTGGGCGATCCGGTATGTGAAACGAAAAGCAGTACACGAAGATATATTCCAGAGCCCTTTATCGACGCATGGATTTGTGGAAAGGTTCATGGCCGATCTTGGAGTGGGTAGCAAGAAGGTTGCCGCAGCAAAAACAGCCTGCTCAACAAAGGAGGAGGTGGATTGGCGCCACCGCCGAGCTATCAAGATCAATGTTGATGCCGCACTATCCAAGAACTCAAGACCTGCGACTGCTGCGGCCATTGCCGGACTGAAAGCAGGGCGAGTTCATGGGAGCCTCTCTTGTGGTGAAGGGTATTTCGAACCCGAGACAATGGAGGCAAAGAGCTTGTCGTGAGGGGGCTTGCACTAGCCCCGGATATCCATGCTACAAGGTTCAGATTGGCATGTGATAATTTATCTGTTGTCAAGAATATTAGTCAAGGGAGCAAAGGCCCATATGGTCGATAATCACCGAAATTCAAGCGAGATCCCGGAGTTTGAATATGTTGAGTTTGTCCATGAGAATAGAGACTCAAATGGTGATGCCCATACTATTGCTAGAAGCTCTTGGTATGTAGAAGAGGGTAGGCATGTATGGTTTATGTTTCCACCATATGGTATTTGTAATTCCTAGAATAAAGTGATGTAGGTTCTGCTAAAAAAAAAAAAAAAAAGTTGAACATGTCGGACGTGTTTTTTTCTTTTCTTTTTTTTTTTTTGACAAAAACATGTCGGGCGTGTTTGATTTCCTATCGAAGAAACAAGCCTTCCGGCAATTAGCATGAGCAAGAAGAGATGCACACACCCCAAAGTCGGCAATTAATGAGAAAAAAAAAAAAAAAGATTGTATAGAAGTTATAAAGGGGTGTTTAGTTGGTGAAATATTTTGGGTTTATCACTTTTTTTTTTTTGTATTTGTTAATTATTCTCCCCATGGACTAACTAGGCTTAAAAGATTTGTCTCGTACTTTCTAGCCAAATTTCAATTAATTTTTTTATTTACCTTAATTTAAATCTTCGCATGCGTCGGTTATGTGACGGGTAGTATGAATGGACGGAGGATGCCTATCCAGGCATGGCAAAGGTAGGATGCAAAACGGGATAAACAAACGCTCTTTCGCATTTTGCTTCCCGATTCACCAGTTTTGTTTATGCTTATCCTACTCTCCCCATTTCAAATTATAAGGTGTTTGACTTTTTTTACCCAAATTCAACCAGTCGCCTTATTAAAAAAAAAATGTGTAAAATTGTTAAAAATTAAGTTACTTTTTTGAAGAATCATATAGGATCCCCAAGGAATGGAGGAGTCTATGGTCACGACGAAACTTCCATCCAAGGTACGTTCGAGCGCGTCGTGGGCTCGGTCTTTTCCCCGTCCGGGTGAGCGTGTCGTGGTCTCGGTCGTTTTCCCGTCCTGAACCGTTTCGTCCCCGTTGGTCCCATCCACACCGGTGCCGGCTGAGCGGCCGTTTCCACTTCCTCGGGTACGCCTCTTCCCCTTCCCCGGCTCTGCCTATTCTCCTCCGATCTTGATGCCCTCAATGAAGACATTGGCCCGCCGCCTTTCATTATCGTCGCCCACCAAGGTCCGTTCGCCTGCCTCACGCCTGCCGGCCGCCAGTTTGGTTATCTACGATGGACTGCCGGATCTCCACCGTCTGCGCCGGATCTTTGGCGTTCTTCGACGGCCGGCTCGGAATCATCCAGTCCATGTCGCCTCCCTCTGAATCCAAATCCGTTACAACTCTCAGGTCCCCATCCTGCGCACTAGCATGTCAGGTGATCCTCCGATTTCCCATTCGTCAGGTCTTCCACCAGAACTTTTATTCATGGGTAAGACTGCCGGCGATGCTCTGACTCCGCGACGAGCAGGAAGGGAAGAAGGAGGGGCGGAGGGGCTCGCTGGCGTCAAGCTCGCCGGATCTGCTCGTCTTTCCCACCGCCGCACGCCCCCAGCCCCGCACGCCGCCGTACAGGTCCAGCGCGTGGAAGGACGCAGCGGCGGCCGCGCGGAAGGTGCCCGTGCCCGGTGCGGTGGACCTGTGGAGGAAGCCGGTCGCGCGCGGGACGTCACCGTGTTGCCGTCGAGGTGGCTGGAGGCGAGAGGGAGCAGGAGCTCCACCCCGACGGCAAGCCTCCTGCTGCAGCGGAGGACGAGCAACCTCCATCTCCATCCCCTCTCTCTCCTCCAAACAGGTGGTAAATTTCTTTGTCAAGTCTGATGCCTGTTATTTGTTTGATAGAATGCTTCATAGGAAATTTGCACAAGTTTTCTGTGAACGTTTGAAGTGATTCAAGTTTGAAATTAGAAGAAGAATGCTCCATCATTATCATTAGAACTTTATGCTCTGTGAGCCACCAGCTGTGGAGAATTGGCACGAGGATCGTTCAACCGTAGGACTCAGTGTTCGTAACAACAGCAACGCCTGTACTGTTACTCTGCTGAGAATTTTTCAGATGCTTGAATACTAATGTTAAGAGAATCGTTATATTTAAAAAAAAAAACAAGAGAATCGTTATCAAATTCTAGATGGACAATGCCATTTTGTGTAATAGATTTCTTCGCGCGCCAAGGAGTTCAGGAAGGTGCAGCGCGCCAAGGAGTTCAAGCCCACCGTGGTACGTTGCATTCAGATCCAGATCTCTCTCCGCTTTGGTCCTCTCGTTCGAATTTCCGATGATCTGGTATGATTTCTAGAACTGCTCATATTGTGAAGAGGATGAACTAGCATGTAAAATTGGAATTAATCCTGATTCAGACCTTTGATGAGTTATCATAGATATAGCAGCTGTCCATGCCTAGCATGACACTGTCATTCATATAGATATTGCACTATTGCCAATACAGTCATTTTAAAACAAGGGAATGGCCAGTGGCCACATACACTTCGAAGTCCAACTTCTTCCTAACCTTTTCAAGACTTCCAGGGAACACCTGGGATTGTGAAACACATACGCGGTAACAGTTTAACTTTGCAGTACCCTTTATGATTCTTATTTGAACAATGTTAACTCTTTTTATCCTTGGCAGAGTGTTGTTACTTGCTAAAGGCACTGCCATACACAAATCTTTCCTTGTGCCATTTTTTGCTCTTCAAGCACCTAGCATCATAATCTCTTGGATCAAGTAAGATACTGCTATTTCTGTAAAGAATTGTTTGATACCTGTGTTTTCATATCTTCCTTTGTCTGCAATACAGTTTGTATGTTTCTTATTTCAGTGAAAGTACTATTCTCATGCCTACTTATTTTATGTTTACCAACAACCATATCTAGGGGTGACTATGGCCAGTGGACTGCTTTTCTTGCTCTGTTGGTGCGTTCATTCCAGGTAGAGTTGCAAACATGGTTAATATAACAGAATTTATGAGATTCTTTCTGTCTGCTAATAATCAATTTCATACTATGTTTTTGATATAATGGATTCATCTTTTTTAAGGGAAAACATAGACCCTATGGCCAACCTAAACAAACTTTATTACTTTATTTTTGCAAGTATTCACATGTACTTTAGCAAACTAAAAGACAGTTCATGCCTTTGTAGCGATGATTCGAACCGATTTATGTTGCAGGTCTACCCAGTTGTTTATTTATACCTAAAAAAACTATTGTAGGTGAACTGGAGCTTCCGCTGTCAACAATGTTGTTTGTGAGCCTGCTCCTTACCAATTGATGAATCTGAGGTATGGAAAATTTCACATTGGCCCTGATGCATATCCTGATGCACTTTTGTTTACACAGCTTTTTATTAACTATAATATATGAACATTTCGATTAACCGATTAATCATCTATTAATTGTAGTACTGAAGTGTGTCATGTATTGAAAAAAATGAAAGATTGTATAGAGACCAGCATCCTCCATAAAGGGGGCCTGCAGCTTTAATCACGCTTCACTGCCATCAGATTCAGAATAGAGCCAAATTTTCTATCCGATTTTAACAGACCTAATACTGCTTGAGGTTGTGATGCTATTGAGATGATTTTGATTGGTTTACCAAAATCTGTAGTAGTTCAGTTTCTCTGCAGCTATGTGCCACTAATTGTTTACAACAAATATTTAACTTGATAAAATTGCAAATCTGCAATCTACATTGGTAAATCACTAGAATCTCTAACTACCTTATTTACATCACCAGCTTTGTGCCAATTATCAATTGACCATTGAAATATGCTCTGAAATGAATATGTGAGAATGTAGCCAGTAAGTTGTTGGTTCTCTGAATATGTGCTCGAAATGAATCTGTGAGAAAAATATCAGGATCACTAACTTATGTCTCTTGAGGGTGGTGGGTGTTAAATCTAAAATGTATGCCATGGGAGTTATGATACTTGTGGAGACACATTGCAGGAACTTTGAGCAGGCCAGGGAGTGAAGCAACCAGTTTTGGACCAGAGGGGGTTATACTCGTTTATAGCAAGTCAAATAACCATTTTGGTCTTAAAAATTAGCTAGGTAGACTTAAACTTTATTTCATCTATCTGTAATAAGCTCATATATCCCTATCCCTATCATTAAAAAAAAATTTCCCTTTAATTGTTTTTTTTAAGTTACTCTTGAAGAATCTTTCTTTATTAATAAAGCAAACCACAATAAAAAATGTGACATTTGCACTTTTTTTAAAATAATATGAATGGCCAAGCTTGGGATAAAAAAGTCAAACATGCTATAATTTAGAATGAAGTTAGTAGGAACTATGGAAAACATGTTGTGGACGGAACAATATTCATCTCATCCGTTTTCCTTACCCAGAACCATGAATCTGTGCCTCCATCTGACATCTGAATCCCAGTGCCCTGCACGCCTTGAGCAATACGGTCTTAACTTTCTCCTCCTGCTCTCTTGTTACACGGCACCTTGGAGCCTATCAGCAAAAACCTGTGAAATTGAACGTGTGGTAGACTGGTATCCCAAATTTCACGAGTTCAATTCATATATCTATAATAAACCCAAATTTATCTCAAAGAGCGCAGCAACTGCGGCCAGACTGTCATAGTAACACGTTTCCTTGGCAAAGGAAAACCTATATGGACCGTGCATGCGTTCCACACCCAAAAAAAAAAAAAAAAAAAAGATTAGTAAAAAAAAATTCCGAGCTCAGCTGGGGCTCAATCATCTGTATGGGCAGACGAGTGTGACGACCCAAGTAGTCACGAGAGCATTATCATCATCGCTCGGTAAATGTAGGGTGAGAGAGACTCGAACTCTCGACCTCAGCAACAAGTTAACAGACGGACGCGCTAGCCAACTGCGCCATCTCCGTTTTGGTTACAAGGTGAGGAACAAATCTCTATAAACAAACCGATATGCCAATTCTGGCATCATGCAACACCTTCCTTCACCGGTCAACTTTCCCAACGCTAGCCAGAATCGCAGGTTTACGACAAACAGACAGAGACAAGCAAATGATGATATCAGGCTATCAGGAACAAGATACGAAAAAAAAAAAAATGCAATTTTTGCAGTAAGATGTCATAAACAACGCTGGCTTTCTTGAACTGAAGGTTCAGCTGGATGCTTAGAGCAATACTGTACACCTCAATTATTTTTGGCAATACCTTTGCTTGAGTTTTAGTGGGAAAGGTGGCTTTATTTAGCTAGTAAGCAAACACTTGGTTTGCACGCCGATTCCTTGTTCTCTGCATGCACTAACAATCAAGCATGGCAGAGCGTAAGATGTTTCCGAAGCAAGCAAAGACCAAGAGTGCCAAAGAGGCGCCTACTCCATCTCTTGCTTCTCTGTGCCATTCTCTCGGTGCTTCAGATATCCAAATCCCTCGTTGCAAGCCTTCTCCTTCAGCCTGCCTAGCTGCTGCCTCGGTCCTTCTTCCTCGCCTTCATGCCCTACATTCTGATCGCACCCGTCATCATTTTTATGGTTGGGCGCGTGGTTCGTCGTCTCGAGCTTTCCTGGGATCCATGGCAGACCATTTCGCGGTGATGGCAGGCCGATTGCTCACGGAGTCGAGTCTTCAGTCCGCCGCCATTGATGAGGAATCTGCCGTGCCCTCTACCACGTCGGCTGCGTGCGATGCGTCTGTCCAAGATGGCAGGGTAGCGAGCGGTGTCTTGGTAGAATGCAGAATCTGCCAGGAGGATGACGATGAGGCCTGCATGGAGGCTCCTTGCTCCTGCAAGGGAAGCTTGAAGGTAGAATGCATCATCATGTTAATTCAGCAATTATTTCCGGAGGAATAAGTTTTCAGGAATTTGAAACATGTTAGATAGTAGTAGAATCGAAGTGATTTGGTACGAGAGATCAAGTACATGGATTGAATAAGGTGTTTTATTTGCAGTATGCTCATCGCAATTTGAAACATGTTAGATAGTAGTAGAATCGAAGTGATTTGGTACGAGAGATCAAGTACATGGATTGAATAAGGTGTTTTATTTGCAGTATGCTCATCGCAAATGCATTCAGAGATGGTGTGACGAGAAGGGAGACACCATATGTGAGATATGCTTGCAGGTGAGAGATTCTTCACCAGGCATCTAGTACTCGGCTATTCCAGAATCAAATTTACGCAACACGACTGACTGATACCTTTTTGATTCATGGTCATGCAGCAATTTGTACCAAATTACACTGCCTCTTCAAAGCTGTTTCAACGCGGAAGAAACACGATTTTCTTCAGGTACCTTATCATAGACTTCGCTTTTTATCACAGGAACGAATGCTTGAATCTGATCACTGATCAGGAATGTATGAAAATAACACCTTTCTCATTTCCCAATTGCAGTAGTGCTCCTGGCTACATTCAAGCACGGCCAGATCATTCTGCTACATCAACAAGCTATCGATATGACCAAACTCCAGCTCCTGCCGGTGTATTATGTTGTCGCATAATCGCTATAACTGTAAGTGGTCGGTGAAAGATACGGAGTATACATGCTTTCTGTTCGTCCAAAAGAAGCTCGACAGTAACATTCTGAAACGTCCACCTTCAGCTGATGGTTCTCCTGGTCTTCCGTGACGCCCTCTCGGTTTTCCTGGGTGACCAAGACGCCTACACCATTGCAATGGTCACTGTAAGGCTCTGAATTCAGAGGCGTTCTACACACGTATTTTGATCCAAACCTAGATGCATCAGCATCACATCGACGCTTGTCCAGCTTTGACTAACCTAGCGCAACTATGCACATGAACAAAAACAGCTGCTGATGCTTAGAACCACGGCGATCGTCATACCGGTCTACATCATACTGGTGGCGGTTACGGAGCTGCTTCACCGACGCAGGCAACGACAGGTTTGTCTGAATCTTTTACGAAAGATCATGCTGCAAATAGTATATATGCAGTTTCAGGCTGAATGAGATCGATGATCAGGTGTGACTGATGATGCAGGTTGCGCACGACCAGACTGAAGAGCATGAAGGAGAGGAGAGGACACAGCCGCAGCAGCATGTCATTAGCATTCAGTAGCAGGCTGCCCATCCATCCTCTGGTGTTCTTGATGTCATCCAGTATTGATCCTTCATCAGACGACTGAGCTTCAGGTGTGATGTGCCAGCAGATATGGAAGATGACTGTAACCATAGGCATAGCTCCAGAACAGCGTTGCCTGCATCTGTACATAGTAGTCGTAGCATATTTAACTGCTGCCAGAAGCTTTGTATAGAGACGAAGATGAAGCGAGTTTCCTGTGCATAACACTGACTTGAAGTGAGCTGCGAATCGATTTACCAAGTTCATGCGAGATAAGGAAAATTCAGAACTCCATGATTTCTTCACTGCGCGTGGTTCATCTAAGTACAGTATCGAACAGCAGATGGAGCGAGAAGTGAGGGAACTGGGTAGTCATGGCCTCATGGGGCGAAACATACTGTGCTCTGTCGAGATTTAGTAAGTTTTAGCGGCCAAGGTATATTTTCATATCTGTAAATCTTGTGAAATTTCGCAAAAATTCTTTCAGTGATAACTTATTCTCGTTATTATTCTATAATATGGTTCAACTTAGAATTATAGCTAACAAGTGAATTTTCGGGAGAGGAAAATAAACACGTGCTTCCTCCGTTTAAAAAAGCATGTAAATCTCACGTATCTAACATAAAGTTTGATTAGAGCATCTTCAAGACAATAGGTAAATTTAGATATCTAATTGGCTTACTTACATCTTTTAAAAAAATACCAAAAAAAAAAAAAAAGATGGGCGGTGGCACCATGGATTTAGGTTGAGAGGGCGTGTGGGGGTTTTGGGCTTGATGGTGATAAAGGGAGGACCGGAGGACTGAAGGAGATTTCTTAAAATTCCTTGGATCTGGACTAGTGTACGTAGGCCATAGACTAGGCAGACGGATGGAAGGAAAGGAATCAAAGAACCGATGATCAGTTTTTGCACGCTGTCTTCTATGACACTGCAGCTTGTTGAACACCCTCACAACAACATTTACCTTCTGAAGACCAACTTACCTCAACTCATAATTGATATCATCAAGTACGTGTCTTATGGCTTTATATCTCTGTTTTTCCTTCTGTTATATGTTTTCAGCTGATTAGTTAGTGGGAGGCTTCTTTCTTCAGCTCATGCTTTCACAGCAATAGATAAATCATGTAAGCATCAATACGATTTCAGTCGTCAAACTTGCGGTTACCGACTGTTCCACAACTGATTAAACTGAATTTACAAATAATGCATAGTACAAAGTATCACATAAGAGTATCACATATTACGATACAATAGTATATCACAAACTGAGTACATATATAACACATCACATCATAGAGTAATAACTGAAGTTAAATATTACTCTAGTATCACATACTACCATATCATCATGGAGTAGTACTACAAAAGTATCACATACTACCAGATAATCGTGGAGTAGTACTACAAAGTATCACAGATGACGGGGAAATAATGCAGAGGACTGATCACTCATGGTAGTAAGTGATTCTTGGCACGAGCTGGGGCTGGCCAGCCTGAAAGCTAGTGACTCTACACTGCCCCTGAATTGTAAACCTGTGAACAGTGACATTGAGCATCAGAATCTGCTCGATCACCTCCTGAATGGGTGCATAGTGGTAATATAGGGAAGTATCTAGGCTAAGTGAAAATTGACTATGTTCATAATCCAATGTGCCTTGACAAACAACCGATGACTAATAACATATGATGTACTACCAAATAATAGCCCTTAACTATTCGACTTTGCTTGGAAGCACAAGACCTAATAATTGAAATCAACTAAAGTATCACCAAATTTACATCTTACACCTGACACACGACTCTCGACCAAGTTACTCTAGGGGTGACTCTATCTATAACTAGCATTCGATAGAAACCCTCCCTCTGTTTTGCTTTGAATATCACAAGTTTTCGATCAAAGTAGCAATGTGTTAGTATTTGAGTGAACATAAGTAAAGTGGAATGAATAGAAAGAGATGAGTGAGAGGCTGAGAATCCCCTCCACCTTCCAACTCTACCCATTTTATAAGGAGGTGGTAGGGTTTTTATTACCCCTAGTGGGGATTGTATTTACAAAATACTCGCTAGAGGCTACAAATGAGTCTTAAAAATATTCCATAAACTCTAGGCTATGTAATTGGGCCAAAACACACCATCGGGTCCCTAACATATGATACACCACCCAATAGCCCCTCAGTTATTCGGTTTTGCTTGGAAACACAAGACCTGACACACGACTCTCGATCAAGATAGTCTAGGGGTGATTTTATCTTTTACTACCCTATGATGACAACCCTCGCTCGAACCTTCGTGATGATATCTTTGGCAAGTTGGTCTTTCATATGGTCTTGAGCCTTTTTTTTAAAAAAAAAGGTCCACCTCACCTAGCCTTCTTTGGATGCCATTGTAGTATCCAGGGATTGAACCTTGGCCGACCAACTCACACTAATACCTTCTTTTCATATCTGACTGAAGACATGGTGTAGTCATAAGTAGGTGAAGTAGGCGATGTGGGGAGGTAGTTGAAGTTGATCACGACACACCTTCATTCTTTCACTCACGGGTTCTAGCCAAGGCTTACGACTTTGGGAGAATTGCTTGTCCAATGCACTCCTCAACATCTTCTATTGACCGGTGTTTGTGAGAAATCCTTTCAATTGCTTGAAGTAAAAGGCATAGGCATGGTTGATGTCACTGGTGTTGTAAATGGAGACCCCACCCCGCTCCAATTAACGGCGAAAGTCAAAATCAAAGATACAAATGGCGATGCCCTGCTCCAAAGAGTTGGCGAATTTTTTTTAAGATATTGATGGCGATCCCTCCACTCCAGAATGTTGATGACTCGAAATATCAGCAAAGGCATGTTGATGAAATTTTTAAGTACAATCAAGACATAATGTGGGTATTGGTGATGTCGAATATATGGGTTAGGAATACTCACCGTGTGTTTAGTGTCGATGGAGTGTTTGATGCATTAGTCCCATTTGTCGGTGCCGAAATTTAGAAGAAGTATGCTTGGGAGGGAGGGTTAGTGGCTTTGGTTCTCGCAAGTAGAGATAGAGATCAAAGAAACTTTGAACCAACCATGTAATTATCATCTAAATTACCCCAAATATGTAACTGTGAAATATACTTCCAAATAATTCCTACTTTTAAATCTGACATTATATAGATAGTTAGAAGTAACACCCTAATATATTTATAAATTACATACCTTTGATATTATACAATTTTTTTCATATCATGTTCGTGATAGATTGATATCATCCTTTGCTTTTCTTAGTGAAGGAAGGTGTTGCATGGTGCCGCAGAATTGGCATATTGTTTTGGTTGCTATAGTTCGTTTATTCCTGATCTTGTAACCAATGGGAGTTGGCCGGCGCTTCATTCTATTGATGACTTATTGCTGAGGTCGAGAGTTCGACTCTCTCTCACCTTAATTTATAATGCTCTCTTGGCTACTTGGGTCGTCACACTCGTCTGCCCATACAAATGATTGAGCACCAGCTGAGCTCGGATTTTTTTAATTAATCCTTTTTTTCGGTGAGGAACGCATGCACGGTCCATATAGGTTTCCCTTCGCCATGTGAACATGTTACTGTGCTCTTTGAAATAAAATTGGGTTTATCTTTTTTTTTTTTTAATGTTCACTGGGGAGAGACGTTCCCCACCTGAATTTTATTTCTTTGGCCCTAAAATGGCCTCATAAGAGTAGCATTTACAAGATTTTTCACAAAGTCTATACAAGGAAAAAGGCTCATCACAATCTAGCCATTAAAAAAATATGACACCATTTTCGGTTTCTTCTTTTTCTTGAACCTTACCTTCCAACATGCAGCCATATCCTTGCAAGCCAGCAAGACCTGGTCGACGTTGAGATTTCTGAAAACGGCCTCGTTTCTTGCCTTCCATAACTGCCAGCACGCCAGAGCAAGGAAAGCGGAGGACTCCTCGCTTGGGACGCTGGCTTGGGGTTGCATCGAGTGAAGATGAGACATACTGACCCCAATCAAGTGTGGCATGTTTAGTTTTTCCCATAAGGTTTTTTCGTCGTTACAACTAGATATGATGTGCTTCGGGGTTTCATCAAGAAGGTTGCAAATCTCGCAGGTGGGTGATGTTAGAACATGTTTCTTGTGCAGGACCAAAGTAAACTATATGAGTTGGTTTCTATGTGTTCTGCATCTAATAGGTGTTCTGCAATGAGAAGAGCGTAATAGTGTTGTATGTCGATTGTGCTTGATAGCCGCGCCACAGGCGGCGTCGCTAGGCGGTGGCGGCGGCGCTAGGGCAACAATGTGGGGGCGGGCGCGCATGAGGGGGAGAGGGGCGGCGGCTGGAGAGCAGAAGGCAGGGAAAATATTCTTTATTGCTTGCAGACCTCTTACAAGCACATCCTTATTCTTATCCTAATAGGAGACTTCCTTATAGATTGAAAATATTTTTTCACACAAAAAGTCATAAATTATCCTAACCGAACTCATGCATTAATTTTCGAAAAATGCCGAACTCATGCATTAATTTTCGAAAAATGCCTGGTGTGACAGTTTATACATACTTCATTCATTTTAAATTGTAAGTCGCTTCGACTTTTTTAAATCATTATTTTTGCTACGTATCTTAATATATTATTATATCTAGATATATAACAACATAAGTGTATCAAAAAAGACAAAATGATTTATAATTTAAAACCGAAGAGCATTAATTATCATTCTATAAAAGTGTGTATATCGTGTCAAAACATTTTATCCGTCCAACTGCAAAATGAAATAGATGGTAGCTCGTGCTTAGTTTAAGAATGGGCCAAATGAATTCTGTAGCAAAAGAAATCGAGTTTCTTGAAACTCTCGATTTCCAACTCTAAATGAGTCATTTCAAAAAAGCGATTTATAATTTAAAACGGAATGAGCATTAATTATCATTCTATAAAAGTGTGTACATCGAGACAACATTTTTTTTTTTCCGTGCAACTGCAAAATGAAATAGATGGCAGCTCGTACTTAGTTCAAGAATGGGCCAAATAAATTCTGTAGCGAAAGGAATCGATCTCGATTTCCAACTCTAAATGAATAATTGAATTAAATATTATTATAAAAATGGAAGAATACTTTAAAATTATGTCGTATCATCCATGTTTTATTGCAATGCGCTTTAGCAACAAGGCCTTTAGCGTATGAAAATCCAATTTCAAGCATATTGAAAGAGGCCAGCAATTGATCACTAGTCCATTACTTTAGCAACAAGGCTAAATAATATTTTAGTACCCTTTAAATTTTGTGAAGAAATGCCCTTCAAATTTGGCAAATAAAAATTAAAACAATAATTCATCACAAACTATAATTAATAATATTAAATGAAAAAAGGGCGTTTACCGTGAAAATCCTAGTCTATTGATCACTAGTCCATCCAACGGTTCTGATCTTCCAGGCACCATTCTAGCGCAGATCTCCAGCCCCGCAAAACCCTAGCCCCAACTTCTGCCCACTATAAATTCCTCCACCTCCCACTTCCGGCCCTTTCCCTCACCATCCTTCCCCTCGCGCCGCCGCCACCACCGCAACCCTTGCAGCCCCAATCCCCTACGGCGACCATGGCCGGCGCGCAGGAATCCCTGTCCCTGGTGGGCACGATGCGCGGCCACAACGGCGAGGTGACGGCGATCGCCACCCCGATCGACAACTCGCCGTTCATCGTCTCCTCCTCCGCGACAAGTCCGTGCTGGTGTGGGACCTGCAAAACCCGGTCCACTCCACCCCGGAATCCGGCGCCACCGCCGACTACGGCGTCCCCTTCCGCCGCCTCACCGGCCACTCCCACTTCGTCCAGGACGTCGTCCTCAGCTCCGACGGCCAGTTCGCCCTCTCCGGCTCTTGGGACGGCGAGCTCCGCCTCTGGGACCTCTCCACCGGCCTCACCACCCGCCGCTTCGTTGGCCACGAGAAGGACGTCCTCTCCGTCGCCTTCTCCGTCGACAACCGCCAGATCGTCTCCGCGTCCCGCGACAAGACCATCAAGCTCTGGAACACCCTCGGTGAGTGCAAGTACACCATCGGCGGCGACCTCGGTGGTGGCGAGGGCCACAACGGCTGGGTCTCCTGCGTCAGGTTCTCCCCCCAACACCTTCCAGCCCACCATTGTTTCCGGATCCTGGGACCGCACCGTCAAGGTCTGGAACCTTACTAACTGCAAGCTGCGCTGCACTCTCGATGGCCACGGCGGCTATGTTAACGCCGTCGCCGTGAGCCCCGACGGGTCGCTGTGCGCCTCCGGCGGGAAGGATGGTGTTACTCTGCTGTGGGATTTGGCTGAGGGGAAGAGGCTGTACTCGCTGGACGCGAGCTCCATCATCCACTCCCTCTGCTTCTCGCCCAACCGCTACTGGCTCTGCGCTGCGACGCAGGACTCTGTCAAGATCTGGGACCTTGAGTCAAAGCACGTTGTGCAGGACCTCAAGCCCGACATCCAGATCTCCAAGAACCAGGTTTGTCTCCACCTTTTACTTGCGCTTAGCATGCTCGTTATCTTTTGATGAGAGAAATCTTTTAGGTTAGGACCTGAGTTACATTTACATGATTTATGTTCGGATGCCTGCCTTATTGATGAGTTGGTCCGTTAATCCTCTTATATGTTATATATGTCCAACAAATATGCAGTACTCTGCAGAATTGTTAGTGTACTGAATCTAGTGTGATGTACTCTGCATAGTTGTTAGAGTGAGCTGAATCTTTAGTGCTAATGCATATAAAAATGTATTTTGGGCAAGAGGATTTGTGTGCTGTGGCATAATTTAGTATCACTTCAATTTTGTAAAATCAATTTACAGCCTTGTTTTACATGTGCTGTTGTTATCCAATCTGTTTCATGAGCTATATAGGCCCATATCCTCCTAGTCTATTGTTTCTACTGCATTACACCATGATATTAAAGCATGTCCACTATTACCGAATTTTATATTTTATATATTGTCATACTGTGCATCATCTCAGTTTATTTCTTCATCCAGACTATTGTTTGTTATCAGCATTATGTCACCTATTATGTCGTTGCTTGGGCACATGTATGATGTTGAACTCTAATAATGTCATTTTGTTCTATGTTAAGCTCTCTGCCAGCAGTGCACTTGTGTTGACTAATTTTGAGAGTAGTATTTATTTTCAATATGCATAGGAACAGTCTGCAATGGATTTTCTGCTGCAGTGTGTATCATGACCTACTATCATTTGGACATGTAAAACATATTATATATACTCAGCAGTTAAGTGTTACTTTGGTGTGAATTGTCTTTTGCGGTGATGTTGGACTATGAAATTGGTAGAAAATTCCTGTTACAAGATGTATTATATATACTTTTAGTGTATACACATTATTATTATTTTGGATGGATGGTTATCTTCTATTTTGATTGATATATTTTAACTATTTTTGGTGAACTTGTTATATAGATCCTGTACTGCACAAGCTTGAGCTGGAGTGCGGATGGAAGCACCCTCTACACTGGCTACACTGATGGATCTATCAGGGTTTGGAAGATCTCTGGGTATGGCTACGCAGGCTAGATGTTGAAAAGCCACTTGAAGGTCTAGGCAGTCTTATTTGGCAAAACATTGTAATGTTGTCAAGTTTTTTGAAGTCGTGAGCTATATCGCTGTTTGCTACTTTTTGGGTCGTCCAACTTTTTAAGCTTAGCTTTGTTGATGAGCTAAATCGTACTATGGAAGAATCTATTTGCACCGTCGTACTATGGAAGAATCTATTTGCACCATGGTTGTATTTTGCTTCTGTTTATGCTTCAGTCATGCAACTAACTGGTGCCTGTTACTGGGTTGATGTACTGTGCTTTCCGTTGCTATTTCTACAGTAATTTGACTTCTTTTAAGAAAATAAGCATTACTAACCTTTTTCACCCCAATCTATGCTATGCATGCTCTGTTGGATACATAAGCTTGTCAGGATGAATGACCTTGCCCTAGACTACAAACAAGATTTCAGCCATGTTTCGTACTGACTGACTACACCAGGATTTCAGAACATAAACTGCTTCTTTGATTTGCTGAGTTGCAGCCGAGAACATGAACTGCTTCTGTTATTTGCTGAGTTGCAGCCGAGAACATCATCTGCTTCTGTGATTTGCTGAGTTGCAGCCGAAAACATGAACTGCATCTGTGATTTCCTGGTTGGAGTTGGAGCCTAGAGCCTACAACATGAACTGCTCTGTGATGTATGAATGCCTGTTGTTAAATGCGTATGAATGCAGGTTGCTGCATCTTTGATGGACTGGACCTGATTGGTTTCAAGCGATACCATCCCTGGTTTGTTTGGTTCGTTCTCTTGAACATGAACTGCTCTGTGATGCGTATGAATGCCTGTTGCTAAGCAGTTTTCAGTCTTTTGCTGTGGGCCTGATTTGTTTCATGCCGAGTTTGATGCCGCTGCCTCCTTTGTTTGGTTCGTTCTCTTGCCCTGCAGGCTGTGAGGTTAGTCTGAAACCAGCCAATTTCCCCGATGCGCCGTTGGTGTGTGATTTCAGTCACGAGACTAGAAAAATTGTTTGTGTTTGGTTTTATTTTCAAATCTGAAGCGTTTCTGTTTCAGGTTTGTCTGCTAAATTCTTCACTAAACATGTGTGCCCTTTGTTTTGGTCTTTTAACAATTTAAAAGATGAACGTCTGGCTCGGCAATGTTCCGTTGGGTGTATCACTACCAATTGGGTTCCCTCGAGTCATTTGCCTGCTGCTCCCTTGTCCCTTGCACCGATCATGCAGTCTTTGACCACCTCAGCAGGCTATCAGGCATGCCTTGCTTTGGCGTACAACTCTGAAAAAATCGTTGTCATTTGTCGATTCGCCTCTGCAGTTTCCTACTGTATGCGAAAGCTCCTCCACGCAACTGCTCCATCGGCCAATCAGAGAGCTCAGGACCAAGTCCTCTGCTCTGATTTATTCAACTCAAAAATAAAAAAATCAAATGGCCTCATATGACGAGCTTCGTAGAGAGAGAAAGACCGTGTCACTCTGATTTGTTCTCTTAGCACGCGCCATTTCAGACTCATATATCACCAGCTAATTGTTCCAAATCCAATTGCTATCGATCGGGTCAGCCATCGCCGATTCGTCGTCGTCCCTGTACAAGCAGCTGGGCTTTTCCGGCGCCGGTTCCCCACTCACCGGCCGCCACCTCGCGCTCCTCATCCTCTGCGCCGGCCTCCTCGCGGTCACCGTCTTCGTCGTGCACCCCAACGAGTTCCGAATCCAATCCTTCTTCGCAGGCAGCAGCAGCAGCTGCCCCCGGCCCGGACGCACCTGCTGCCGCAGCCGCCGGTCCCCACGATGCTGCCGCCACCACCACGGCGAAGGAGACCTCAGCACGGGCGCCGGACGACGACGACGACGACGACGTGCGCGTCCTCATCGGCATCCAGACGCTGCCGAGCAAGCGCGCCCGGCGGCACCTGCTGCGGGACGTCTACTCGCTGCAGGCGCAGGAGCACCCGTCGGTCGCCCGCAGCGTGGACGTCCGGTTCGTGTTCTGCAACGTGACGTCCGCCGACGACGCGGTGCTCGTGGCGCTGGAAGCCATCCGCTTACGGCGACATCATCGTGCTGGACTGCGCGGAGAACATGGACAACGGCAAGACCTACACCTTCTTCTCCACCGTGGCCCGCGTTCAACAGCAGCAGCGACCGGCAGCCGAGGGTCGTCGTACGACTACGTGATGAAGGCCGACGACGACACGTACCTGCGTCTGCCGGCGCTGGTGGCGTCGCTGAGCGGCGCGGCGAGGGAGGACGCCTACTACGGGCTTCAGATGCCGTGCGACACGGAGAACTTCTACCCGTTCCCGCCCTTCATGTCCGGGATGGGGTACGCGCTGTCATGGGACCTGGTGCAGTGGGTGGCGTCGTCGGACCTGGCCCGGCGCGAGCAGAACGGGCCGGAGGACATGTGGACGGGGCGGTGGCTCAACCTCGCCGGCAAGGGCAAGAACAGGTACGACAACGCGCCGAGGATGTACAACTACAAGGGGTCCTCGCCGGACAGCTGTTTCCGGCACGGCTTCGTCCCGGACACCATCGCCGTGCACATGCTCAAGGACGACGCGCGCTGGGCCGAGACGCTCGCCTACTTCAACGCCACCGCCGGACTCCCAAGCTCCGGCGGCCTCTACCACCTGCCGGTGCCGGCGGCGGCCAGCCCCCCTGTGACGAGCTCGATCAAGATCGTTGAACCGGTCGTCGGCCTTGCCGGCTCGCTTTCGTTGGGCCCCGGTTGCGTGCGTTGAATATTTGTGATCAGGGTTGGTGGCGGTAGGCCCCAGAGGATAGGTTGTATACGTAATTGGATTTTTTTGTTTTGAGATTTCGAGTCTCGAGTGATGCCTAATCGACCATGATGATGGCCTTGTTTGATGCCAGCAAAACCAAGTGACACTGTTCCTATCAAAGCTGGTCAAACACAAAATTTGGGAACGACAAACAAGGCGGCACACGGCTCCACACGAATCCACGATAGGCCTCAGCGAGCAAAGGGGCCGATGGCGAGCGTTTCGGCCGTTGGGCAAATCAGCCACGGCCCACGGCGGCGAGCGAAGTCCCATCGAGAGCAGCAGAGCAGAAAAGGCCGAGGAAGATGGCGATCTAGCAAAACAGCCCAACCTAGCCCCTCTTAGAGCAAAATCAGCCCACACACTTTTTGTTTGACAAAGACGCATCATTTGTTTTTTTTTTTTTTTCTAATAAAAGTATAAAAAAAGGCGCCGATTCCATTCAGGGCACGCGCACCTCCGCCACACAAGCCAGCAAAGCTATAAAGCAGCCGGCAGCACAACACGGTACACCCGCTGCATGGACGCCAGTCAGCCATACGCTCCGATCGCCGGCGGCCTGATACAGCCACACGTCCTCGACCCATTCCCATTCACGCGACAGCTACGGTGGTGCGGCTGGCGGAATCCACGCACCGTGGCCATCCCCAGGCCACCCCGAGCGGATTGGATCAGGACGACGAGGTTGCGCTCGGTCGAGGCACAGCAGGCATGAAGGGACGCCGACGCCGACCGGGACGCGGACGGGGACGGGGACACGGCGCGCCGTGGCGGCTGCAGCGTCGCCACCTCGCGATGAATGCCAACAGCTGGGTGGGTAGGTCGCCCAGGCCTACTAGCGCCTATCGCGGAAACCCACGAGGCCTCGTGCAGACGTGCAGCAGACGCGATCTCTCGGCGACCTGAGGATCGTGACGGCGCGCGGTCCACCGGCGCGAGACGTGGCCGGGCGTCGTCGGGCTCGGGCCGTCCGCGCGCACAAAAAGCCTTGGGGTCGCGTGATCATGTGCCGGCGTGCTGCTGCATGCGCTTCATCAGTTTGACTCTTGATTAGTACTGCAGGAACGATTCATTCACGATTCTCCTCTCGATCGATGTTGACCCGAGCCTGATATTCCGTGGTGCTGGTTCTTGCTGCCTATGTGTGGTGTGGTGCCATGGGATGAGGGCATGAGGCTGATCCGTTCGATCCAGTTGCTGAGTGGTTCGCACATTTATCGTCAATTGGAGATAACATGCATGGAGAATAGAATTTAACCTCAAAGGTCGGCGGCATCAAAGATCCACAACGCCAAAAGGCTTCAAGTAGTAGGGGCAAGGAGTCGTTTACGGGAAGAGATCAGAGCCATTGGCATGTATACTTGACAAGACCTAAGTTTGAGTTCAATGTTACTTTGGTGAGTCCAAAATGCTTTTAAGTCGCTACCAACAGTTATTATTTGAGAAAATAAAGAAGATCAACAAATTAAAGAAAAAGAGATTATTATAGACGAGTGGGTTGTTGACCCATCTTATCCTATTCTGTCTTTAGATCTCGGTCATATCAACCTACTTTGTACTTTGAGGTCAGAATCAGTGACCCATTAGTCTTACTTTTACGAGTTAGATCAACTAACCAATGAGGATCGATGTACTGCCCTTTACATGACATTTCTGCACGTGCTATTTTCTCACAAGCAATCCAAGCACATCCACTTGATGAAAATTACCACTTCGGTTGTGTAGCACTCCTAATTTCTGAAAAAAAATTATTTCAAAGACCCGAAATACAAAAAAAAAATGTAGCACTACTTCATGCACAATTTCTATACATCTCTCTTGTTCTTTTCTTTTTTTTTATTGGTGAATGAATATACTTTCGAGTAAAAAATCTCCCATTTTTTCACCACAAGACAACGCGCGCTACTGTAGTCACCAGTGGCGCAGGTCGCGCAGGTCGTCAACTCTCTGTCGCTGTCGCGGGGTCGCGGCGTGCCCAACGGAAACCACTGTGGCAACCAGGCCCACGACGGGCCCCGGCCACCCTGTCGAACTCGACTCGACTCGACTCGAGAGAGCGAGAGAGCATCGAGGCGGCTTGATCTGCCGTTCGTTCCACTGTACGCGCGGGCAACAGCCGCAACAGGGGGACCCCTTGCCACGTCCGTCCCCTGAGATATTTTCCGTTCGCGACGTCCCCATCCGTCCGCTGCCGCCACCGATATTTTCCGTTCGCGATCGGCCGTACGCTCCCCATCCGACGCCTCCGCTGCCGCCACCGCGTCATCCGGCCGATTGTAGAAAATTTTGCTTCGACACGTGGAATAGTATTTTTTTTTTTTTTTTTAAGGCCACAGGTGCTTGTTGCCTGCGTAGTAGCTGCCCTGAGGACGTGGCCCTGGCGGCTTCGCTTTTCCGGTTTTCCCTGTTCCTTCCCTCCTCTCCTCTCCCATCCCTGTCCGTCTCCTCCTGGCTGGCTGGCTGACTAGTGACCAGACCACCAGCCCTCTGCCCCTCTCCCACCTCACCTCACACGCCTTTCACCACCGCCACCGGAGTTTAATGCCCCCGCCTCTCCGTCAGCGCCGCTTGGGCTCGCCGTCTCGCTGTTCGCGGCGTGGGTCGTGGTAGCAGTAGCCGGGCGTGGTGGTTGGGGGCCTGGCTTGGGGATGGGCGGAACTGGCGAGGTGAGGTGAGGTGTGGTGTGGAGATTGAGCGGGGAGCTGTTGTGGCGCGTGTCTCCCTGTCACCCACAGCTTCCCCCCTTTTATTCGATTCTGGGGAGGAAGGATTCTGAGCCACGGGGGAGGGGACTGGAGGGGAGGAGAGGAGACGCGGACGCCGGCGCGGCTGCGGCTGCTTTGACCCCTTCCTTCCTCGGCTGTCGTACGTACGTCGTCCTCGTCGTCGTGGACCGTGGGCGGCGCAATTTGGGTGAGTCCATGCTCACCTTCTCCTGCCATTCCGGCTCCGGAATTTTCCCTGGTTTGGGGACCGAGAGCTGCGAGGGAAACCTTGGCTCCCTGGTTGCCTGTTGTTCAGTGTTTCCATGCTTTTATGTGGTGGTGATGATAAGTCTCAGTGTTTCGCAGCGACGTGTCGGCGGCGGCGGCGTGCGTGTGTGTTCCTTGCCTAGCTAGATTGGTGTGATCAATTCTGGTCCAACGGAGGCGGGTAGGTGCTGCCCGTCGCAGAACACGAACGTGTGCTTGGTGCTTGCTAAGGTAAATCTGTGTTTCACCTTTTGCCTGTTGATGAGTTGCTACTAGATCCATTCGATTGATGTAGTCATTTTTGTGGGGTTCTGTTTGAAAATGGGAAATCAGGCTTCGGTCAAAAAAAAAAAAAAAAAAAAAAAAAAAATCAGGCTAGCATCGTGCTCCCTGTTTTCTGAGGAGTTTGTATTGCAAGTTCATGCCATGCGCATGCACCAAGCAGAAGCTGGAGTATCAACTCTTTGTGATGGAAAACTTCCTATTAGGTTCCACTGCTACCATATGCACCCCAAACTTTGCTAGTTATAGTGAAATTATAGTGAAATCTCCAGCACGATTGATCAGCTGGATTTAAAAGTGCACTTGTGTCTAAACAACTCTAATGGAAGTTCTGACCCTTTTATGTTTTCCTGATCTACCAGTTTCTGCATGGATTCTTCTGTCACTGACTTAAAAAGATCTCGTTGTCTCTGATTATATTGTTCTTTGCATCCTTCACAGAAGAATTTCCAGGGCTCGTGAGGAAACTCATTTACTTGAATCATGTCGGACTTTGTTGGGAGTAGATATGATCAGCAAGAAGATTTTCAAGTTTTGTTGAGCAAGAAACATCCTGGAGAGCCACCTCAGCACAAGCATTACCTGTGGATGGCACACTGGACCAAAGCAAGCAGCAGTGCACAACCCCGAAACAACAACGGCAGCAATCCTTCGGAGGATATCAACAAGGGCACTACTACAAAAACAGTGAGACTTAAGCCTTATGAATTCATGAAATCTACAGTTGCTGAAAGGCTCATGGTAGGAGTAAGCCGTGGAAGTGCCTCCATGCAGCATGCCCGACAGTTCAATTCTAGTATGTGGGGTATGGCACACCATGTTTCCAATGAATTGGGACCAAAGAATAGTGAACAGGTTGACGAAGTCTTTTGAAAAATCTATGAGGAAGGATGCTGTGAACTTGCGAGCTAGGGGCAGTTGTGTCAGAAACATATTCTATTCACAAGCTTTCAGAGTTACCGCTGGATTTTCAGAACCTTGGGAGCTCAGATGATCCAAGTCCAGATTGGAGTCACTTTCCAATGTTCGAAATTAATCGAAAGATTGACAGTATTCTCAACCGCAAAAGAAGGTCTGCAGCACTTGGACCTGCACCTCTAAATCTAAATGTGTCTGCATCCCATGTGATGGCCCTATCGTCACAAGAATACATGATGCACTCACATCAAATAGCTGATGAGAATATGGATACGTGCAAACCTGCAGAAGGCTTTGCATCTCCCTTAGAAGATCCTGCTGGCCTCAATTCAGATCCTTCAAGGCCAAAGTTAAAAGGACAATTATTGGATACCATATCATGTTCTTGCAGCAAGGAAGACAACTCAGCAGATTGTCCAATAGATGAGCAGCATACAAGCCACTATTTTGCAAGTTCAAAGCATGAACTACCCTCTATATCTAACGAAAAAGAAGTCCAAGTTTGCAGGAAACAACCACAATCGAACTGTTGCAAGTGTGTCCCACAATCTGAAGACAAGAAGATCTGCTGTCCATAAACAACTAAGTGCTGCAGAGGCAATGTTCTGTGCACCCGGTATTTGGTAGTGAGTTTTCAGAATGAACCAATAACTATTTCCAACATCAGCAAGAAGGATGGTGAAAATTTTCATGAGATGCATAAATCTAATGGCAAGGCTGTTTCGTGTTTCTTTGTTACCTTATGAGCATCATCGTCATCTGAATACACAGAGATCGAATCTGCAGGAAATTTGAAAATATGCACATTACCTGATCAAACTGCAAATAAATTGACAGACAAGAGCAATGGTGAGCTGCTGACATATACACCAAAGTCAAAGGAAATGTATACAGGTTCTTCTAACCGAAGACGGCCCCATTTATTCGAAAAGTTAACCATTCCTTCCAAATCACAAGGTGCAGATCCTAAAAATTCTGTATCTTCAGGAAAATCTAGTGGCTTTGGAGTTTGTATGTATGGCACCAATATTGGCAGTCAGTTATTTGGAGCACAGAATAATTCTTCAGCTAAGACTGAAACATTGCACAGCGATACTCTTATTGGGTCCAAATCCTCAGCAGGTGAGGTCTAGCATCTCTATAATACAATATCAGCTAAGATAGTGTTTTAGTATGGTTGTTTTGCGTTAAAAAGGTGCTTAATACAGTATCAGACTCACACATGTTTTCCTTTTTCTGGATTTTTGTAGGCATTGCTTCATTGTTGGCACAAAAAAGGTATCAGCGTTCCATAATCCATAGCAATCTGATCTCCTGTCTTGTGCAATAAAGAATGTTCCTGGACTACTTATATTGCTTGATATTAAAAAGAAAAAAAAACAAATGACTTGGAACTGGCTTTGTATTGTTTGGATGGTTTTGGGAAAAAACAGTTTCCTGAAAAGGACTGTAAACTTTATTGTCAGAAATATATTTTGATGTATCATTTTTGTTTTCAGTGTTAGCAGATCTTTCATGTTTTTTTTGCTGTTTAGTTAAAATATTAGAATGTGATCATATTTAGGTTGGTTTGAATATATGCTCACCTACCTGTTGCTTTTTATTCCACATGATAATTATTTCAAGCTGTGCTCATTAGTTATGGACCCGTATCAGTTGATAGATCTATGTACTGATTCTTTCATTACCAATAAATGTACTACAGCAATATGGTTGCCCAGACGAAGCAAAAAGTGAGCAGGTGGCAGCTCCATCCAAGAGAAGAGATTCAGGATACAGTAAAGAAGATGGATTCCATAATGTCAATGAAGGCCATGATGTTTCGTCCAAAGCAACTATTGGTAGTAAGCAATCATGCATGCCAGGAACAGGAATCACAAACCTAGATCTCATACTTTCCCAAATGAGCAGAATGAGAAATCAAATTCCCAGCGGTATAATTCAACCACCAATAGGCGCCGAGCCAAGTGATAGATGGCTCAAGCGCCTACAGCTTGCAATATCAGATCCTGACATGCCTGGTCCCAAGAGGCCAAAAGTTGGAGACAGTTCTCCACTCAGGCAAAAAAATCGTTCGTTTGACATGGCACTTCCTTGCAACAGGACTGACAGTGGAGCAATTGAACGTGTTGAGGACCAGTGCTTGGATGAACAGAAAAAATTGCAAGAAAAGCAAGAAAGAACGTCAATTCCAGCTAAGAGCATAAATGGTTGGATAAGAAGATGGTGCCAGGGTGGCACTCCTGTTTTCCATGAAGACCCAGGCCAGGGAAGGCAAGCAACAAAGCCTGGACGGTTATCCGAGGAACTTGAAGGTCAGTTCCCAAGCATTGCAGCGATGGCGATGATGGGGCGAGTGATGAACAAGCTTCGTCCGTGCGAGCATCAGAAGAAGGGGCCATTTGTGGTGTGGAAGACAGATTGACCTCGTGTATATGTTTTTTTGGGTGTAATATTCTTCTTTCTTTCCAAAAAGAAAATGTAAAGCAGCTGTGTTTTGCCTGACAGTGGTTCATTGTTTATTGTTTTCTGAATTTCTGAAGTGAAAGTGTGGCTAGGCGTAGTGTCTACTGATGGTGTAATAATTTGCTTTTAATATACCAAATTTTATAAGAATATACTGTATCGTTATGATGACGTGTTGAGGCCTTAGCTGAAGGGCAATACTGGGTTAAGTAGTCCTAGGACTTTTTTTTTTTGTCCTAGAGACTTTTAGAAACAGACTTAAAAAAGAGGAGCTTCTATGGACTTTTTACTAGAAGTCCTAAAAAAGTTTTCTCCTGTTTAGTTACTCAAGGTACTTTTGTGCTTTTGTGTGTGTGCTGTGAGGAATTAAGCTTGTCGGGAAGCATGATTAAAGTTGGGTAGGCCTAAATTTACTATGCAAATCTGAGTTCAGAACTGAAGTTTTATTACTTATGCCTTTGCCGTTTTTTTGGTTCTGAAATTTTGAAATCCTCTGATTCAGTTTACCTGTCTGTCTTATCAAGTGTCATTGCAGGGCACTGTCTATCAAGGTAAAGGTGAGGCTTGCAGGTTGTTGTGTGCAGCATGCACCTTTTGTGAGTCTGACTAGAAAAGGGAGCTCGACCATTTTCTAAACTTATGGACTCTCCTCGCCAGTAAGAGGATCTTTGCACATCTCGGTAGATGCCCATTCCACTTATCTGTTAATTTCAACAAATCCTTTCAGCATGTTGCTTTGCTAACTATGATTTGCTCCACCATTTCCTAAATTGGCTTATAGCACAGCTAATTTCAAATTGTTGTTTTCCCCTGAAGAAAGTTTAATTTGGACCCAGCTTTGTTTGCTTTCGTAGGAATACCTTTGTGCATGGACATGATTTGCTGGTGAGTTGATCTTGGTTGTTACCTTGTGTATTGTTATTCTGAGCATATTCTATTTTTTTTCAAAGGAATTGCTTTTTGCTGTCATCTCCAGTGCTACTTCACCTGCCTTATGTTACCATACCCTTATCAGTATATAAAATGTTCCTTTAGCTTGTCGCTCAATATCATTACGCTTAATCATTGATGCTCTATCTATAATTTCAACAGAAAACTATGATCTGCACATCGAGGTTTTCAGCACTAACTTCTATCAATTCACAAGTAAAAGTGTGTTAGACAAGTTTGAAATTGTTTTTCAGCGTTTCAATACTGTCAAATGTCTTTCCACAATTTAACATGTGGCACTTTGTTGATATGATCTCCTGACACTCAATGAGTTCAATATATGGGTAATAGTTGTCTCCCTAGTGGTCGTGAGCCAAGAGGATGGAAATTAAATAGCCAATGACATCTGCTTAGCTTATGGTATTTTGTTGGTAAAATTCTATGTGATACCGTGTACCAGTGAATGATGCATATGGAAGGGCCTTTTATACATATTTTTAGATTTAAGAGAAATGTATATCAAATAGATTTAGATTATAGGTATACAGATTTAATCGCTCCCATGTTCATCCATTTGCTTACATGATTCACTCCAATGTGATGTTTGATTACATCTACGCTCGTGCACTCATGTTTCTTCAATTTAGTTTGCAACAATTTAATAATACGTATGCCTCTTTTTTAGCATTCAGTATTGTCATCCTTTCATCAATAAGTTTACGCTTTCGCAGCTTACTAACAGGGTCACTTAATGATCATTGGGTTGGCACTATTTTATATTAATCAACCCACCGGGTCACACTTAATAATTGCCTTTCCCATGTAGGTCCGGAGAGGCATCATGACCAGCAAAACTGCATCACCCTATGCTTCTTTTCTTTTTCTCGATAGACACAGTTGACAGACAAGGATTCCTAGGAAAAGGGGACTCGAGCCGTATATGGGCATTTAGGCATGAAGAACTCCTTAATTTAGTCGACATTGTCATTAGGCACGCATTATATCTTTGTGGTGCATCTTGGTGCATTGATGTTGTGGCCACCGGATGATCTGCGAGATAGTCATCTTGACTCGCTACTGAAATTATGTGGTGGGAAAAAATATGGCCCATTTGAGCCCGTGTGATTCATGACGGACTCGAGAATGTTTCCTTGTTCTCGTTCTGCTTCTTTATGGGTACATATCGATAACCTCGTTGGGGTGGTTCCCGTCTGGGCGTAGCCTATGGCTTGTCAATTTTGTGCATTTAATTATCTGTTTCCTATCCTGGCCTCAACGTCTATTTGAGCACCGAGCTGCGGTGGCTTATCGTCCGTGAAAAAATTTGGAATATTTGAGGTAACTTTGGTATTCCAGCCTTCTATTCAGCGGGCGTGTTCCGCCATATTTATATTGTTGGCCTGAGTGTGAACAAATACCCTTCTTTGATATGTGCAATTCATATTAAATTGTCTGACACGGCCATGACCTCGCAAATCACTAGTTGGGATCAATGAACAGCTGAATAGGCGGCAAGCAATGGACACTGCTTCCTTCATCCCTGAGATCTTGACTCATCCGGCCACAAACTGTTAACAGTCTCTCGAGCTTTTTCTTCAGGTACTTCCGCGACCTCCGTCCTCCCGAGATCCTCCCACATAGGAATAGGAGCCCCATCACCGATTCCTCCACCCTGGACACACGCCCCGACCGGCCGCCTTCTCCGTTTTTGTCACGTCGACAACCTGGCTGGCAACCGCATGTCCGGCGCCCTTTCGGCTTGGAGATCAACTATGGAAGAGCGGTGGCCGCCGGTTGACCAAGCCGCCGCGGCTAACACGCGGCATTGTGGGCTAAGTCTTTAATCCTGTTCGGATTCCTGAATCTCTGTTCACTATGTATTCGTTTCGGACTCCGGGTCCGCTGATCTCTCTCTCGATGCCCCTCTCCCTTATAAAAGTTGGAGAAAGGAGAGGTTTTGCATCTTTGGGGGCAATTTACGCTGAGATTAGAATTCAGTGGGTGCGTTTTTCTCTTCATTCATACTCGAGAATTTTCAGAATGTATATTTTTTTTTAGAATTTTACAGAATGTATATTTAGTGTATATCTCTTTACATTACATGGTCCAAGTACGTAGGATCTAGATTGTCCTGATACCAATCTCGTGTTTATTTTAGTGCAGATTATCTCATATAGTTGATCAATTTTGGGTGACACGATGATGGGGAACAAGAGAAGGGCTGTAGCATCTGGCGGTGTACATTCCTGCCGGAGGAGATGATGACAGAGGTGTTCCTACGGCTGCCCGTCAAATCCATTCTTCGCTTCCGGGCCGTCTGCCGGTCCTGGAATGCAGCGCTTTCTTCTGATGAATTTTGCCGCCTTCACATAGCGAAGGTTGAAGCCGAGTCAGCACCACCTAATCTGTTCTTCACTTCACCAACTGCTGGTTTTGAAGCCACTGCAGTGTACTCGAGCTCCTCATCTGGCCCCGATGACGGCCTGCTGTTCACTCTTGATGGTATACGCGGTGGTGACTTCATCCGCATGACGCCTGCACCGTGCCGTGGCCTCACCCTTCTCCACGATCCTTTGGCACCAGCTTACTATGTCTTCAACGCACACACAAGGGCAGTTACCCGGTTACCCCCATGCGACAAAGCGGAGGAGTATGTGACCGCTGGACTTGGGTTTGATGCACGGACAAACAAGTTCAAGGTGGTGAGGTTATTTCTAGGGGGTTATCGTGATAAGCAGCAAACAAAGTGTGAGGTATACACGCTGGGCGGTGATCATGGAGATCATTGGAAGCCGCCTGCTGCAGGTGTACCCCTTCAGATTCTGCAGGGCTGCTCAGGCAGCTATTAGCCATGCTAGACATTATAAAGTGCTGCCAGTATTTGCAAATGGGTTTCTGCATTGGCCTATCCTTCCCTCATTTGTCGTTGAAAGGCCACGAGCTGCAATCCTTTCCTTTTCTGTCACAGATGAGATCTTTGCATGGGTCCAGTCTCCACCGTTTGAGGTGTCAGGTGTGCACTTGGTGGAGCTTGCTGGCCACTTGTGCATGGTTCGGGACCTTCGTCATGTCGGCATGCTGGAGATATGGAAGCTGAATGACTATGGCTCTGGTGGTTGGTCATTGGAACATCGCATTGATCTGTTGCACCATGTTAGCAGAGATGATGTTATTGAGCCTGAGATTATTAGAGTTATTGGTTCTGTTGGCAGTTGTGGGTCCACGAAGAGGATAGTCATTGCTACATCCAAACGCAAGGTGATTGTCTATGATCCCTTGTCTCAGACTGTAGTAACTAGCACTGCAATCAGAGAGACCCATTCTTCTTCCACAGCTGAAAATCTTGCTCTTACCAACGTCTCCCTATTTCAAGCGAGCCTTGTTTCAGTGCATCGGAGAAATGAAGAGAGCCCTGTCAACTCCCTTGGCTAAAGCGACTCGGGAGATCTTGCTCCGACTCCCAGGTGATTGTACCATGCAATTCAAACTTGTCTGCAAGCAGTGGCTTAGCTTGATTGAGGATAACAGCTTCACACACTCTTATCACTTGCATAACAACATAGACAAGAGCCCCAAGATCATGCTTGTGGGCAAGGGCATCACTAGGGATCGCATCACTAGAGGATCCGGCTTCAGTTTTACTCCCTGCTCAAAGTTGCTCCAACGTGCTCGTAAACATGATATATGGCTTGACACAAAGGTGGTCTGCTCCAAGCCTTGCCACGGCTTGAACCTGCTAAGCACTGAGCTAAAAGATTATATCTACAACCCCTGCACAGGTTTCCGCCTTGCTTTCCACACTCGAGGGACGGGATCCATACATATACCCCGAACCTTCCTAGCTGGAGTATATCAGAAGGCCATGGCCATGCTTTCGCACTTGACCGCAAGAACGTTGGCCTGGGGTTCAATCTGTCGACACAGGATCACGTGATTGTTGAAATGTTTTACCATTTGAGGGACTTCAAATCCCGTCGGTATTTCTTGACATGCATGGTCTTCGAGCGTGGCCGGGGTTATGCGCATGAGAACAACTCCCCACCACCTCTGCCTGTGAGTGACATGCCGCCTGCCTATCTTGCCGGAGTGCTCTACTGGATGAGTGATCAAGGTTGGGTGAGTCTGACGAGGGAGGGCCATTGTGTCATTTGACATAACAACATGTGAATTTGCTGTCATCCCCTGTCCGTCATGTATTGCTATGTGGAACAATGGAAGTCCTTCCAATGCTTTTTGTGGTTGAGCTTGAGGGAACATTATGTTCTGTTCTTGCAGACCCTGACGCAGAAGAGCTAAATATTTGGAGGCGAGAGGGGTGACCAGTGGCATAACGCATACACTGTGTATTTGGAAGGTTGGCCAGGCTATTCCCTTGGAGCAAATGTTGTGGTGCCATGGGCTATCGATCCCAAGGACGGGAAGATCTTACTAAACACGGGGAGGAAATTGGGATTTTATGATCCAGCAAGGCGTTTTATTGAGAATCTATATAGTCTGGAAGAGGTGCTGCGTGACAGGAGTACAGAGCAATCCTCTCGTATTGGGGTCCCTGGAAATCTTCACATTGCCAAATACAAACATGATGTTGAGAAGTTCTGTTCACCGAAATCACTTTTGGGTGCAGCACAAGGTTTCAGATGATCCTTCGCCTGCTTTATCTGGGAACAGTTCTGCATGCTCCGGCGGAGAGCAATGTTTGGAGAGAAGAAATTCATTACAGACTAAAATAATGCCCTTGGTCCCTATATTATATGAGGAGA